>JADRCD010185619.1:0-11590 GCA_019843815.1 Montemys delectorum | reverse complement strand
TTTTTATCACAATTGCTCTGTAGTACAGCTTAAGGTCCGGGATTGTGATTCCTTTATTGTTGAGAATAGTTTTGGCTATCCTGGTCTTTTGTTATTCCAGATGAATTTGCAAATTGCTCTTTCTAAGTCCATGAAGAATTCAATTTGATGGGGATTGCATTGAATCTGTAGATTGCCTTCGGTAAGATGGTCATTTTTACTATATTAATCCTGCCAATCCATGAGCATGGGAGATCTTTCCATCTTCTGAGATCTTCTTCAATTTCCTTCTTCAGAGACTTGAGTTCCTGTCAAATAGATCTTTTACTTCCTTAGTTAGAGTTACACCGAGGTATTTTATATTATTTGTAACTATTGTGAGGGTTGTTGATCCCTAATTTCTTTCTCTGCCTCTTTATCCTTTGTGTAGAAGAAGGCCCCTGATTTGCTTGAGTTAATTTTATATCCAGCTACTTTGCTGAAGTTGTTTATCAGGTTTAGAAGCTCTCTGGTGGAATTTTTTTCCCCTTATGAATATCGATGCAAAAATACTCAACAAAATTCTTACAAACTGAATCAAAGAACACATCAAAACGATCATCCACCATGATCAAGTAGGCTTCATCCCAGGGATACAGGGATGGTTCAATATACAGAAATCCATCAATGTAATTCACTACATAAACAAACTCAAAGAATAAAACCATATGATCATCTCACTAGATGCGGAGAATGCATTTGACAAAATCCAACATCCCTTCATGATAAAAGTCTTGGAAATTCAAGATCAGGAATTCAAGGCCCATACTTGAACATAGTAAAAGCAATATACAGAAAACCAGTAGCCAATATCAAACTAAATGGAGAGAAACTTGAAGCAATCCCACTAAAATCAGGGACTGAACAAGGCTGTCCATTCTCTCCCTACTTATTCAATATTGTACTTGAATTTCTAGCCAGAGCAATTAGGCAACAAAAGGAGATCAAAGGGATACGAATTGGAAAGGAAGAAGTCAAATTATCACTATTTGCTGATGATAGGATAGTATACTTAAGTGACCCCAAGAATTCCACCAGAGAGCTCCTAAACCTGATAAACAACTTTAGCTTGCATTTTTATTACTTCTTTTATGTTTTGAAATTTTAAGCATGACGTTTTCCTCCATGTATACCTTCTCTTATATGCTTCCAGCTATTTTTCAAATTCATGACTTATCTTTTCATTAACAGTTGCTATATTATATGTATATGTATGTTTATATGTATATTCCTAAGTATGCTCAGCCTGTGTAATGTATCATGTTAGTTGTATGCATGTTCTCTGGGCTGATCATTAAAGGAACATTGTAACAACCAATCCTACTTGTTTTGAATTGCCCACGTAAGCAACTTTTGTAACCTAAACTAATGCATAGTTTCAGTCTTAAGTTATGTAGTGTTTCATGCCTCTAACCCAAAGAGTAATACATGTGTGTAGATGTGTTATGATAAGGTGATCTCAGGTGTCAGCTTGACTACATCTGGAATCAACTAAAACTGAAGCAGCTGGATCATATCTATGAGAGATTTTTTTCTTAATTGGCTCTTTTGAGTTGGGAAGACCCACTCTATATATGGGCTACACCCTTTGGAGGTGAACTACAAAAAAGGCAATGAAAGGGACAAGCATTTTCTTTCCTTATCTTTTCTTTCTATCATGTCTCTGTTTTTGTATATCTCTGTCTCTCTGTTTATCTCTCTGTCTCTCTCTGTTTTTCTGTGTGTCTTTGTCTATCTGCCTATCTTGGTCTCTGTCTCTTTCTGTCTCTCTCTCTCTTTCACTCTCTCTTTGAGAGAGGGTGGGAGCTAACTGCTGACAAGCATGGGTAACTGCTTCACAGATGAGGAAGTGGATAAGCTGTACAGGGAGGCCCCAATTGACAAAAAGGGGAAATTCAACTACATTGAGTTCACACACATCTTCAAGCATGGGCAAAAGACAAAGATGACTGAAGAGCTGAGGCTGACACTCCTGATGTGTTTCCTTACCTACTTGGTATCTCATACACACACTCCATAGGACCTACTGTGTGCCACTTAGTTTCTCAGATACTCCTTCTCCCATAGGACCTACTGCATGCCACTTAGTTTCACCTTTTCCTCTTTTTAAATGTATTTATTCCAGACCCTTTCTGTCACTTAGCACATGTATAATCAGACTGGAAAGGGGACAATGTTATAAATTGTACTGAAAATGAGATGCAAATAAAAATCAATCAATGTGAAAGTCGCTTGCCACTCCCCCCCCCAAAAAAAAGAGAGGGGGTCTCTAGAGAGTTCTGGCTATCCTGGAACTCACTATGTAGACCAGGAAATATTTACCTGCCCCTGCCTCTCATGGGATTAACAGCATGCATCACTATACCCAGCAGTAAGTATTTTATTACCTGATTGCTCTCACTCTCACTGGAATGGTTATGTATCCTGATGCTGATACCATTCCTTTGCTGATATTAGAACCTACTTCTTCAAGACTCCAGTGTAGATTGATAGTCAGCTGAAACATCTATAGGATTCATAGACTTTTCATCAGGTGATAGCCATTGTTGGACTGGCTGAACCATTATCTACAAGTCACTTAATAAAACCATCTTTTATATATATATAATTTTATTATATGTAATAAATTATATATGATAATATAAAATATATATTATAAATATATAAAATAATATATACCATATATACTATAACATATTGTTTTATATATAGCTTTTACACATTATGTATAAATAAATTATATCTGTTCTTTTCATCTAAATATTCCTGAACAATAGAAGAATAGTATAAATAGGAAATAGGTTGACAGCAACCTTATAAAAATACATATCTATATCTATATCTATCTCTCTATATAACTATCTATATCTATATCTATATCTATCTCTCTGTATATATCATAAACATTGGCAGCAATATAAATACAGCTTAACAAGGTTGCCTTCAGTCATGTTTGTCGCAGTTTTTGTTTTTTAATCTGCTTCATTTGAAGTCAGTAAAGTTTCATTATGTATAAATCTCTGCTGAAGGTTTCTGTGAAGTACCTCTCATTTCTTCCCTAACTGGTGCTTTCTGTGCAGCTCAGTAAATGCAGTGCAAAGTCCTTCATTAGGGACACAGACACAGGAAGAAGCAAAAGAGATACCAGCCAAGCACAGATTCAGACTCATTTCTCAGATGCACTACAGATAGAAGAGATAACAGAAAAAACACCATGGGAAAGAAAGAGAGAATTCAAATCTAGACTCTTGGTAAAACTACAGCAACAAGTGCTTTGAATTCTTTTCCTTCAAGTGCCACTAAACATTTTGGATACTCTGAGATAATTACTAGTGCATTTCAACTGACACACCTGATAACCATATCTCCAGCCAGTATTATTTTTTTATTCCTATTTTTAGATCTATTTTAAAAGATGTTTCATTTCCAAGCGACAGTTCTCTCGTATTTCCAGCTCAAGCCTATCCACTCAGTGTAGAACAGTGCTAACTAAATATTTACAGACTTACACAGAGAAAATTTATGTAAAAGTATTTACTTATTCATTTAATTTTTTGTTCTTTTATTTTTTCATATAACACTATTAGCTTTCAAACTGCTTAAAGTTGCACTCTGAGAATGCAAGAGAAATAAGAAGTCTACTAAGGATTCTGGTTGTGTCTTTGGATAGATTGTACATTTGTTAACAACTGCCTTTGCCCTAAATCTTCTTGGAAGGGAGATGTTTATAGCTTATTTTCTCATGTTTGCCCTAGAAACTGACTCACTTAAGAAAATATCAAAATTGGCTTTGGAAACATAAGGAGCAGAGGAATATTCAATGGGAAGAATGATGGTACCTTTGTTGGCATTTCTTCTTTTAGGTACTACAGAGTCTTTAGTTTCTTTCCTATTCCTCTGTTCCTCATTTTTGAAACCAGAATGTTCACACTTGGCTACTCTGTATTGGGGATATTATTGATCTTTTTTTTTATTCAGACTCACGTGTTAATTACCCCAAGTCTCACAAGTGTTAGACAGGAGTTGTGAAGTGGGCTAGGATTACCAAAGAGTAAGAGGACTTTTGAGATGAATGAGATAGATCTTGAATTGTGAGATGAGGATAATACTTTAAACCAGAGGAAAGTATTATGGTTTAAAATAATGTGATAGTGTCAAGTTGACTAGAAATGAAATGCAATTATTCATCTTTATTGCTAACTTGACTGAATTTAGAATCTCCTAGGAGCCACCCCTTTGGATGTGTCTGAGAAGATGTTTTTAGAAGTTTCTTGGAGGGAAGACTCATACTGAATATAGGCAGAGGCCCCATTTGTGTTGGGTTACAAAATGAGTAAAGACATAAAAGAGAGCATCTGAGCACCAGCTTTCTTCTCTGTGTTTCCAGAAAGCAAGGGACATCATGTTTCATCCCCCAACACATTCTAAGGAATAATGGATGCTAGCCACAAACCCAAACTATAAGTCAATATATTCATTTGTTTTACATTGCCTTTATCAAATATTTTATCATAGCTATGAGAAAAGTAACTCATGAAGAATATACATATCAAAGTTGCCTTTGAACCCATGTAAGAAATTCTATCACAATGGCACAAATATGCCATTTCACTACTGGTCTTTAAGAATTATTCTTTGCAACTTAAGCCAATGTCATATATAAAATCTTTGCAGAAGCTTTTCATAATGTATATTTCATGAAATAAACACTCATAATGTAATAATATTTTCAAGACTGAGAGGACTGAGCCAGGCTGACCATGACAGGCTTCAAGCCAGCAGTTCAGGAGGCTAGGCCTATGTTTCTGTCTCTCAGAATTGGACAAGTACTGGAAAAACCACAGCCCACAGGCAGCTCATCAGAAGCTGCCCTCCCACCAGTCTTGAGGCAAGAGCAGTGAATCAGCCACAGTTTCCAAGCCCCTCCACCACCATCTCTGGTCTGGAAAGTCCCTAGAGCCCTAACTAATCCCAAAGAAGCCCACTCCTGCTAGAGACCCAGCCAACCAATCAGGATAAAGGTCTCCTACCACTCCCTGGAACTCCCTTAATCTGCTTTAAATTGAGTCTGAGATGTCACTTGCAGGTCCCCATTTTGAGAATGGTAGATCCTTGCATGCTGGATTTCTGCAGAATAAATGTTCTCTGCCTGATCCACAAAGAACTGAGGACAAGGTCAAGTGTGATGTGTTGCTATGGTAATAAGATGCATCACCTAGGAAAAGGAGGTGGGGTATAAACAATTGGGCTAGTCCGCTTCCATTCTTCTTTAAAAGCAACTGTGCCTATGGAAGTTGGTAGTTAGGTTGGATTCTACCACAGTGATGGTAATGAGCTTCTATAATATCCAAGTAGTTAGTAGTTAGAACTCCAGCCTCACTAATGCTGATGTTGATAATTTCACTTATTTGTCAGGGAAAGGCTGTTTGACAATATTAAATAAAACTTTATTATTATTATTATTATTATTATTATTATTACTGATTTGTATTTGTCAAGTAAAAGAAAAGTACCAGGGAGTTCATTTAGTTAACATTAACTGCAGTAATCATTTTATAAATTTATACAACTCCTCTGCATGAATATAAATTAAATCTTGAACTTTGTGTGCCTAGTTAATTAACTGAAAATATTGTGTCTGACTAAGTGCTATCAATTCTTTTATCAAAGGAATGTTGATTTAAAGGTTGTTTTGTTACATTCTCAGCACTTTTTTCCCCTAAGGTGGCGTCATAGACAAGGTATAGATACACTTTTCTGTCAGTGAGCTAATTGTCAAAAGGTCAAAGCAGTCTCATAAAATGTATTGCATACCACAATGTGATATGTTTATTAAGAAGCTGAGCAAGCTATATCTCTGGTAGTATCAGTGAACTTTGAACATAGCTCTTGTTTTACTATTTAGTACAAAGTGTCTAGTTCCTAGACATTAAGTACTAAAACAAAGTGCTTTAACCCATTATCAGGGATGAAGCATGCTTAAAAGTGGAAATAAAACATTCATCATATGAAATTAAAATGTTGAACTTAGATATTAGGAGTCATGTCTCATAGTATAAAAAGGAAATAGGTCATCAAGTACAGTTGGAATTAGTAGCCTGAGCTTAGACCTGTATGGCTTCAGCACTGAGAATCGAACCTGAAAATGCACAAAATGAATCCATTGACCAAGTTCTTGTTATGTTTATCATATTTTCTGTTTTAATGTGCATCTAGGAAAACTGAGATAACTTGGGGAATCTTTTGAATTTTTCATCAAAATTAAGAATTGAAAAGGTGGAAGTTTTTATCATTCTCAGAGGTACTGCTTTAGAGACATGAGCAATGATAGAGGAAAAACTGAGAAAATATAAAATGAAGAACATCTTTAGTGTTCCCTGGAGTTGTTATTGCCTTCAGGGTGTTTTGAAAAGAGACAGACTCTACAATAACACATTGGCTTGAACAAACATGGTCCCTCAGTTTGTAAAAAACAAATAATACCAAATACAAGACAAGTAAAAGTGGTTTTGCAAGTAACTTTTGCTTTCCTTGAGGGCTAGTGAGGCAGAGTTCACCATGTTCCAATAAACATGAAAGTGGGTCACTGATACCATAAGGAGAAAGCTCTCAACTATTGCCTAGGAAGCTGTTTTGAAAAGGAGAGCAAAAGGTAAATTCCATTAAAAATGTCTCAGAATACTTTAGTCTTCCTGAATTTCTGCAATATAATTATATAGTTTGTGGCTTTATTTTCATCAGTAGTGTTGCACTGTTCTCTATCTAAATCACTTTCTCCCAAAGTCCAAAGACTTTCCATTAACATAGATACACACAGACACACACAAACACTAAAACTTATGCTTACCTATCATTTTTAAGTTGAAGCGATAAATGGAGGAAATGACCAGTGAACACAATTCATAGTGAAAGGCCACATCTAAATGAGAAATAAGTATTAACATGCTGAAATTTTGGTTTATCATTGGTTGGCTAAGAGATAGCTATATTTTGTTTTTGTTTTTGTTTTTTTTTCATGGTAATTCTCTTTTTTTATTAGAATTTTTTATTTACATGTCATACAATATCTCCTTTCCTAGGATCCCCTCTGAAAAAAAAAGAAAAAATAAATAAAATAAACAAAAACAAACCCCTGTTCCCTGCCCCTTTCCCCTGCTCACCAACCACCCTCTCCTGCTTACTGACCCTGGCATTCCACTACATTGGGGCATATAACCTTCACAGGGCCAAGGGCATCTCCTCCCATTGATGACTGACTTGGCCATCCTCTGCTACATATGCTGCTGGAGCCATTAGTCCCACCATGTGTACTCTTTGGTTGGTGGGTTAGTTAGTCCCTGATTGCTCTGAGGGTACTAGTTAGTTCATATTATTGTTTGTCCTAAGGGGCTGCAAACCCTTCAGCTCCTTGGGTCCTTTCTCTAGCTCCTTCATTGGGGACTCTGTACTCAGTCCAATGAATGGCTATGAGCCTGTACTTCTGTATAAGTCAGGTACTGTCAGAGCCTCTCAGGAGGCAACTATATCAGACTCCTGTCATCCAGCACTTGCTGGCATCCACAATAATATCTAGATTTGATGACTGAATATGGGAAGGATTCCCAGGAAGAGCAGTCTCTGGATTGTCCTTCTTTCAGTCTCTATTCCATAGTTAGTCTCTACAACTCCTTCCATGGGTAATTTGTTCACCCTTTTATGAAGGAATGAAGTATCCACACTTTAGTCTTCCTTTTTCTCGAGTTTCTTGTGGTTTGTGGATTGTACTTTGTATTCTGATCTTCTGGGCTAATAACCACTTATCAGAGAGTGCATACCATGTGTGTTTTTTTGTGATTGGGTTACCTCACTCAGGATGATATTCTCCAAGTCCATCTATTTCCCTAAGAATTTCACAAATTCATTGTTTTTAATAGCCGAGTAGTACTCCATTGTGTAAATGTACCAAATTTTCTATATCCATTCCTCTGTTGAGAGACATCTGGGTTGTTTCCTGTTTCTGACTATTATAAATAAGGCTGCTATGAACATGGTGGAGCATGTGTCCTTGTTACATGTTGGAGCATCTTTTGGTATATGCCCAGGAGTGGTATAGCTGGGTTCTCTGGTAAAACTATGTCCAATTTCCGGAGGAACCGCCAAACTGATTTCCAAAGTGGTTGTACCAGCTTTCAGTTCCACTAGCAATGAAGGATTATTCCTCTTTCTCCACAACCTCACCAGCATCTCCTGTCACCTGAGTTTTTTTATCCTAACCATTCTGACTGATGTGAGGTGGAATTTCAGGTTTGTTCTGATTTGCATTTCCCTAATGACTAAGGATATTGAACACTTCTTTAGATGCTTCTCAGCCGTTTGTTATTCGTCAGGTGAGAATACTTTGTTTAGCTCTGTACCCCATTTTTAATAGGGTTATTTGGTTCTCTGGAGTTAACTTCTTGAGTTATTTGTATATATTGGATATTAGCTGTCTATTAGATATAGGGTTCGTAAAGATCTTTTCCCAATTTGTTGGTTGCCATTTTGTCTTATTGACAGTGACCTTTGCCTTACTGAACCTTTGCAACTTTTTGAAGTCCCATTTGTCATTTCTTGATCTTAGAGTATAAGCTATTGTTCTCCTGTGCCTATGTGCTCAAGGCTCTTCCCCACTTTCTTTTCTATTAGTTTCAGTGTATTTTGTTTTTATTTTCTATGGCTTCCTCATTTCCAAAATATAATAATGAATGATATAGTGCATTCATAATGAATCAGTGGTACAAATTTAGACCATATATAGTGGACTTTGGTCTCTATTTTGAAAAATAACTATATTACTTTACAGCTAAAAGCATAGATAGAGAGTAAGAGATAGCACAATATAATAATTTACTGTTAACATTTAATTGTTTCAGAAGGAAAATCTTTATTTCCTTCATTACCATGATAAAATACTATAAAAGCAATATAAGGAAAGGAGGGTTTCTTTTCTCTAACAACGCAGGGTGAATTTTGTCAGTGTGAGGATGTAAGGGGGCAGGATATTGAGGCAGATGTACACATTATATACACACTCAGAAAGAAGAGGTTCATGAGTGCTGGTGTTCACTCCATTTTCCTTTGTTTTTGTTTAGTCTGGCTTCCAACCCCTAAGGATGGTGCAGACTACAGTCAGAGTAGGCTTTTCTTCTCAATTAAACCTTAGTGTCTGCCACAGACACATCCAGAAGCATTGTCTTTTGATTGGTCACCACATATTGGCCATTGCAGAAGCCCATGATGTGCTTTTTCTTGGTTTTCTTCTCCCTTCCTGTTCTTTCCTCTTTATTTCCAATTCTTTTTTCTAGTCTAGAGAAGCAACATGGACTTCATCTCTCTTTCTCTCCAATTTCTCTTTCTCTCTGTCTCTGCTACAACTATTTTTAAACAAACACAAATGTTTCCGGTGGATTCTATGTCTATTCAATGTCAGGTAGAATATCTAGAAGACAAAACCAGACATAATAAACACAATAGCTTCCTTTTTAGTGCTGAAAAAGCTTTACAGCATGTTTTTCTTTTTGCTATTATACATGAAAATATTATTCTTTACTCTTAGAATATTTTTCTTAGAATATTACATTACTGAGAATAAATTAGAAAAAAAGTTGAGAATGAGCATAATAGAAAATCCAGGGATCTTGTAGGTCTTATATGTTGTGCTATGTCTGCAAAAGTTCAAGTCTAGATAAGTCTATAGAAACCTCAACATTCAAATGTTGACTCACAGGAAAGCACCACTAGAGAATAAACTGTAGCTCAGGACAGTTGGGGAAAAAAAAATCAGACAGAGGAATCCTGTGTTCCATTCTGAAAAGCTGAAGAGAGTCCTCTCTGTTTTATTTCTTCTATGTCTCCACAGCCTCCAATTCTATCAAACCTAGAGGATGGATTTCTTAGGAAAAATTCCTGTGGTCCCTGAAGACCAGCAGTGGAGAGAAAAGCTTCACAGGAGCTGGTATGGCTGAGAGATTCTACTATGATAACCTCAGCAATTATCTAGTCCTTCATACATCACTCCTACACCATTGGCTGGGCTCGCAGATTCATATTATTACTTTGAGCAAGCACAGTGGAAACTCTTACATCTGCATCTCAGTGATGGCAAATAAATCTATTAATTATCATTACGTATATGGTGTACATGTTTATGTGTTCAAGCACATGTGCATATGTGTGTGTGTGTGTGTGTGTGTGTGTGTAGACATGAATGTATTTATGTAGAGGCCAGACATCAACTTTGGGTGTTGTTCTTCAGTAACCATTTATCTTGATTTTGAGACAAGCCTTCTTCATCAGCTTGGAGAGTCCTAATTTGTCTGTGCTATTTAGCCAGTGAACTCTAGATCCAGCTGTCTCTTCTCTCCTTAGCATAAAAAAAAACCTGGTAATTATTCCCTAGTTTGTCAAGCATGAGCTCATTCTTGACAAACTAGGGAATAACTCCCAGGCTTTTTTAATGCTATTCCTTGTGGCTGAACCCAAGTTCTCAGGCTTTCTTGGTATTCTGAGCTCTTTCTTTGTTCCATTAACTACAACTTTTGATTGAGCAAAATGGATGTCTCTGTTCAAATCATCTTTGTGATCCTTTTTCATGTAAATCATGAAATATAAATCTACTTCAGATAAGCAAACTTCATGAAAGTTTGAGTCAGTGTCATCATTGTTTTGCTAGTTGTATAGTGTTAAGTTGAGAGAGTGATACATTAAAGGATATGTGGGGAAATTTGGAAGGACAAATAGGAGTAAATATCATAATAGCTCATTTTACAAAGATAAATTTTCAAAGAATTTTAGTCATATAACCTGATTAAATGAGAAAAATGGGTTTTTATTGAAATTGTTGTGTGGCAATTATTACACTAGAATATATACTGTTAAATGGCTCAAATTATTTTTTAATTAGTCATCACTGAATTTTACTTTATATAATTTATGAACACAGGGAATTAAAATGATAAAATTAGTCCAACATTGAACTATAATTCTTCTTACTAAAAAATTTCAACATTTCTATAAATATATTTAGTGATTCTTTATCTTTTCATGTATATTAAAACATAAAATGATTATAATGGAAATTCAAAAGATACTATGTGTACTACATTTCACCAAATTTTTTTAAAAGCAACCTTTTTTATTTATTATTTGTTAATTTCACATCAATAAGTCTAATCCTACTCATTTATCTGTCTTTCCATATTTTCCCTCTGTCCTTGTAACGGCCCCCAGAGAAAGAAAAACAAAACAAAAACACTATGAAACTAAAATCTAAAAACCAAAATAAAACAAAACCAACCCCTTGCCAAAGCATTGTGGAAGAGACAGCCCTGCGATGTGAGCCCAGCTAAGCCAATCTGCCTCTGCCCACCCACCCTGGTGTGTGTGATCAGTTCAGCCACCACCCAGGCTCTCATTCAGGACTTTAAGTTGCTCTACGCCAACATCTACCACATCTGTGAACTTCTGGAATGTATAAAGTGGCCAGACCTGCAAACCCAAAGTTTCAAGATTTTCATGACACAGGGCAACAACAGACCATCCTTCAGGATCCAGT
>JADRCD010185616.1:0-10403 GCA_019843815.1 Montemys delectorum | reverse complement strand
TTTCCAGAGGTCTGGAGTGACACCCCAGAACCCGCATTTCCAGAGGTCTGGAGTGACACCCCAGAGCCCGCGTTTCCAGAAGTCTGGAGTGACACCCCAGAGCCCGCGTTTCCAGAGGTTTTCCAGGTGATGCCGAGGCTTCTCATTCTGGGACATGTGAGGAATAAAAACGTGAATTAAAAAGTATGTGCATCTCGTATTCAGTGTAGGAATTTTGTATTTATTTTCTTTTGAGATAAATTGGAATGGTAAAGTAAGTAAAGAGTCTCATGCCTCTTTAGGTGTCTGTCTACTGATGTGCGCTTAGGGTTTTAGGCTAAGAAGGACCAGAGTGTTCACTCATGTGTAAAAAATTGTATTAAAATGGTTAAGAGACTTAGAAATGATTGTACTGAATCACTAAGATAGGCATAAGTTCAGATATGCATAATCATTACACTTAGAAGGCATGCATTTGTATTAGGGGAGGCTTGCTTGTTAGATAAATGATTTAAATAGAAAATTGAACACAGTAAATCTATAACTATAGTTTGGAATGCTTAACATAATTTCATCAAAAACATTGTAAAATCTCCCTTAGAAGTGCTGTTGCTAAGATTTATCATGCTGATAAACCTATAAATAAAATAATAAATTATAGTTGGGGTTTTGAAGTTAAAATAAAAATTAGGGTTTACTTTTATATACCCCCAAAATAGCCTATCATCGTCATTATTATTATTTACCAAGAAACTGCCTCTCTGTAATCTGCTCTATACCCAAAAGCCAAGCCACATGCGACTGTCTCATTCTTGCACTGAAATCATCCAAACCCATGCAAAATGTTGCATGTCCCTCCTCCTATGGATACTCCTTATGGAGTTCGGAAGATGGTTAGGGCTCATGCTGCTCCTACTCCTTTCCTTCTAGGGTCTCACAGGGGAATGCCAGTTACCCTGGCTTACATCACCTGCCAGTCTTAACTTTCACTCGTTCAAACCATACGCAGGCCCCTGGACCTGAATTGAGTTGCACACACTTTTGTTTTAATTCACTACCATTTTTTCACCTGTGTATTTATGTAACCCTAAGTATAAAAGTATACACAAGCCACACATGTAGTGAAGATAAAAGAAATTTGTCTTAAAGCAGTTCTTGCATACTTGCAAGTTTACCATTTATCAAAGACAAAAGAACTGACGAGGTAGACTGATTAGTTTTACATGAATAGCAAGTGGCTGAAAATTTGGTAGACGAGGATACTGAGTATCTTCAATGGTGTTTCTATTTTTCTTTTATGAAAGACAGACTTTCATACAACATACTCTGATTGCATCTCCCTCCCCCAACTCTTCCCTGATCCTCCCTACTCCTGCTCCCCTCTCCTGACTCATTGAAATCCCCACATTTTCTTAAACAAATAAGCCTTTAAAAATAGTAAAATAAAATAAGATAAAACCAAACCAAACCAAAATAGTTCAAAACAGATAAACAAAAGGAAAAAAAGGTGGAGAAAAAGCCAAAGAAGCACAAACACACACATATACACATCCACACACCCAGAAACCCCATAATAGCACAAAACTAGACAACAATATAGATGCAAAATATCTATAAGTTAAAACATTTTTAAAGATGATTGATATTCACGGTGTTTTAGCCAGGATCCATTGTTGCTGTTAGAAGGTCAGCATGTGCAGTGCAAAGCTCTCACAATGTATGCTCAGATCCAAGGCTAGGGTGGCATCATGTGATACAACATAGACAAGACTAGTCAAACATGATTCATTACATATTTAATATTGAATTAACCGTCAGTTACTGCACATTCAGAAACATTTCATTGATGCCAAATTATCCATCCTTCCATTACTTAGCTACACGAGCCACATGTGGGTCACAAAACTGTGTGCTTGGAAACGCTGCTGAGTGAATCTTTGCTTGTTTGTCTGCGTAGGAGTTCTGGTAACGCAAGGGGCTTCTCCAAGTGTAAAGGCCTGAGCAGGAGGAAAGTAGAAGTGTAGGAGGTTTCTGCAAGTAGTTAATATTAGATGCTACTTGTCATGTGAGCAGAGTTTTCATGCTGTCGATTTTAATATTTCTTTGCACCAATAGAAATATTTGTTTACACTACACATGTGGTAACACATTTATAGCACTTCTTTAAAATATTACCTTTTCCTCACCAGAGTTTAAGTAATAGGTATCCCAATATTTTCAAGGGTTTTTGAGAATTTATGGCCACCAACTGGGTCTGATATTCCTTATTGCTCAGTGAGAGAATAGAGACTTGGCTGTGCTCCTTAAATGGGGCTCCAAAATCATAATCCCAAAGAAATTTCATGGAAATGAGCTCAGAGGCATCTTACATGCTTTCAGTGTGGGCAAGAATACTCACCTCTGTTATATGACAAAGGAGGATAATACAAACCGGTGTCACAGTTTCCAATGAGCCTTGAATCCACTGTGGATAAAAAATCACAAGCAAACAAGTAAGTGTGTGTGTGTGTGTGTGTGTGTGTGTGTGTGTGTGTACACACATCTAAAATATAGTCATATAGTCATATTGACCAAAGGAAGTCATGTTTATTTTACATGAAGTAGCGAACAGCAGTTCCATTCCAGTCTTCAAATTGTACTTCCAATTCTTCACATCATTTGAATTCCTTATTCATCTGAGGAAAACCTATTTTCCCCCTTGTATGCCACATACAATCAGCAGTCACTCACACGGCAGACATAATTTTTACTTAGAGACAAACTCATTGGGAAGGAGTCAGACTTCCCTGTTCCCTTTTATTCGCAGAGAAAATGGCAATCTACTGGGTACTGAATGGCATTGGAAAGGCTGGATGCACAAATCTCTGCTTACCAGAAGCATATATACTACACCCAAGTCAACTAAAATGCTATAGAAATGTGACGTGCAGAGTTAATGGAGGCGCATCCCCAAAAGCCTGCCCAATGGCAAAAACGAGCACCACATACATTTGGATGATATTAGTGAACATGTCACTTCATTTTTCCATGAGAAAAATTTTATCTTTAAAAGTGTAGACTAGAGAAGTTTAATGTTAGCATTTAATCAGTTCTGTTTCTTGGATCAGTCTCAAGCACACACATTTTGATCTATTTGTTAACCAATAAGTTATCCTTTCACAGTTAATAATCAAAGACCCAAATATTATATTTATTGCTCCTGTGATGTTATTAATCACACAATTACAAATAATTGCCCTTTTTCTGATTCCAAATTTATTTTCATAGAGAAATTATATGGATGCACAGTTTACTATATTATATGTTTAGCAGATTTTTTCAAATGGCAAGAGTTTGTTTTGTGCAAAACATAAGTAAGTAAAGTTTGAAAGTATTCTGTAAGGAATAAGAAGCATGATTTGCTTAACAAAGAAGGATGGTGACAGCTACATGCCAAGAAGTGGGGGCTGGGCAGCTATAGGGTCATGCTTGATGATTATTTTGCTATTAAAATTCCTGACTCATTTGCTTAGGCCACTTCCGTTAGCACAAGTTGGCTTCATCCTAAGGCTAATTAGCCTTGCTTTCAATAAAGAGAAAAGGCTCTAGCAAAACTGTTGAAATAGATCACTTTTCCATTTGTCAGCTGTGATCAATTGAAGTCACCAGTCCACTCTGAATGGATACAAGCCACTACAGTTTTGCAATGCACCAGTGAGCCTGAACGTGTTCACTGCAAGTTTCATAATGATATGAAATATCTGTAGTAAATTTTTGGTAAAAACAGGTTTCAGAAAGCCCCTCTCAGACCCAGGGAATCAGAATTTTTGTCAAGGAGACTGAAAAATCCCATTGCACTCATTCATCAGGGAGGTATCCTAATCAATGAAAATCTTACACGTAGACCAGAATGCAAAGCACAGTTGTGATGAATTCAGCTCCTCTGAGTTATCTAGCAGAGGCCTCCACTTCGATAAATTGGAGTTCTGCTGCCTAAGAAAACAGGCTAGAAATTGGACCCTATGCAATGGGGACAACTATGGCAGAAGGGTGAACTTCAGTTCTTTCCTTTGAGCTTTTTCTCTTAGATACTCCTTCCCTCCAAGAGATGTGTGAACGTCTTATATATAATTCTGATTATCACTACATGATTCACAGTGGCTATTTAAAAAATTGGAATAGAAGGATCATAACTGAGATAAAACATCTTTTCATATTTTCTTCACACTGTGAAACTACCTTTCCTTGGCCTTTGGTGGGAGGCCTGTGGGGAGGGAAGGTCACCTAGAAAAATACGATTGAGAGCGCATTATGTATTTACAGCAATTATTCCCTATATCTATCATAAAATCTAGAGGTACACTGGCACTAATAAAATGTTACAGTCAGCATGAGCACACAAGCACACACACACACACACACACACACACACACACACACACACAGAGCTTCCTATGCTAAATGTACATATTTGAATACACATGAATACAAGAATAAAGACTCCAAGCTATCAACTAAAAAGATGTAACATCTGTATATTCTCTGATGCCAACAAACTTAAGGGAAATCTTAACCCATAGAAAATACTGACTACATTTGCATTAGTTGGATACTTTATATATAATGATGGTTAAGGAAAAAAATTAAATGTGGTCCAAGGGCTCAAAGGGTTCACAAACTAACTGCCTATCAGCCCTTCTGTCATTCTTTCACAGTTTGCCAACACCTCACATCATTACTGCTCATCAGACTCACCTTTAACATAGGCTGTAGTTAGAAACAAACCTCCTCTGTATTTCTGCAGCAACAATCCTTCATCACTCCTAACTGTCCATAATGAAGTCCCCTTATCTGGCCATTGGAATGTGCAGTCACAAATAATAACCATGGCAAAGGTCAACATGAAAGAACCAGTCAAGGTTTCCTAATAAACTGACATCCTCTTTACATTTTCCATAGGCCACGAAATGACCCCTCCTTCCCGTGAGCATCACCACTTGACTCAGAAGAGAAGCTGTAGTTATTGTTTTCAGACAGGAGTGTCTCTTTCTTAACGGAGTTCTTATACAATTCATGGAATGAGCACATTGTTCACTCAGTACAAATGAATTCTCTGTCTTAGGATCTGGACTGTTCATAGGAAATATTTTCTTATTTGTACTGATCTTTTTATACACATTATGTTGAGCAGAAAACACATTGTAACATATGTTTATAGGCTTAAATATGAATTAATGTGTAAAAAGGAAGCTTGCCTAACGAATCATGGGCTTTCCAAACAATCCTTAGCTGGCTTTCTCCAGGAATTAATTCTTTGCAAATCAAAGTGAATACATTTTATTGATTTCCTTTCCCATGCCAATTTAGTTGCCCCCTTTCCCAAATAAAGGTGAACTACACAGTGGAATTGTACTTTAAATTTTCCTGTAATGAAAACTGCATTTGGGAAAATTTGTCTTCTTTTTACCACAAACTTTCCCTATCTAGATTAGCATGGAACACAAAATTGATGCCAAAATTCATTAATACAGCCAATCTTTTCTGCCTACTCTCCAGTTCCACTGCCATTCCTGAGAACAGCAGTAATCCTCTGCCAAGGTTACTGGGTAAGAGCCAGTAGTTCAAACTTAGCTTTCAGTATTATTTTGTAAATGAAGTTGCAATGAAGCAGACTCAAGCCCATTTGTTTATATACCTTTGTCATCACTTTCACACAGGAACATGCCAAATGAACAGTCATAGCAGACTGTTTGGACTATATACAGCACCTAAAATACTTGTAAAATATTCACCATCTGGTCACTTATAGAGTATGCATGCTGACCAGGTGCAGAAATTCCTAATAATTTTCACTTATCTGGGATCAATAGAACACTTCTTGTTCTATTTGACCCCACACTTGTCCCTTTTTTATGGACCCCAGAGAAATAAATCTAAATCACAAATATATTATTGTATGAACTCTGACTTCTTTCCTTAGCATCACTAGCTGACCTCCTTGTGGAATGTATCTATGTTTTTTCAATATTTAATGCAAAAAGAGAAAATACAATGAGACTTCAAGTTTATGCTTCCAGACACTTACAAGTAAACATTTTCAGCCACAATGTAATTACATATTTTGTCTATGGAGAGAATCTTGAGTTGGTACTGCTGGAATAAAGAAAAATAATTTAAAACTCAAAGGGAGAAAGCATTACAAGGTTGTTAGGAAATAAAATCATGATGGAGAAAGAATCCACATGTGGGATATCTAGATATACCTTGAGATCTTAAGCCTTTGGGTCAAAACTCCAAAAATTTACTGTGGATCCCAATAGTAGAACTGCAAAGACATTAATTGTGTTATGAGATTCTGTGTCTTCCCACGGCTTGCTTGTTCTACTTTGTAAATGGTACCTTTCCACTACATTTTTTACATGACAGGGGTGTTGGACAAGTATCCTGAGGGTTATTTTATGAGAAATCCAATCTCATTCAGAGGGCTCAGTTCTTACAACCTAACTACTTTCAAAGTCCTGGTCTAGTGTTGCATTAAAGATTATATTTCAAGAGTTAATTGGTGGGAGTAGACACAGACAAGCAGACTATAAATGCTGCTTTGGAGACTTCAAGATTAGTTAATTGAAGGCACAGTGGGCAGGATTAGAGCCATACATAATTTTCAGAGGCTCCAGGGGTTGTGTGTACCTTCATAAACCTTCTTAGCACCTTGGCAATAAACTTGTGGTTACATCATTTTGCACAAAGAAACCATCCAACTCAGTTCCGTAGGAGGCTCATTGGATGTCATTAGCAAATAAAAATTCAATTCATGTGGCCAGGAAGCTGAACAGGATCCCTCAGAGCATATGGCAACTGTGAAGATGGAAAAGGTGTTACTAAAGACTTACATTTGCTGAGGTCCTAATTTGTTCTCCTATGGTTCAGATTTTTTTTCATTGTGGTTCCCTGGGAGCTGCTATTAGCTCTGTGTGAGAAGCAACTTTTACTCTACAAATAGTCCCAGAGGAGCACCTACAGTTTTGAAAGCAATAAACTCCAGGATATCAAAACAGAAAAAATTAAGTTATGCCTGTCTATCACCTGGGTTTCTGGGCTTCTGCAATATCAAGGAAGCTCAAGTGGGAGCTTTCAGGACAGAAGGCTCCTCCTGGTTTTGCACCTGAGCAGTTTTTACCAGCCACCAAACCCATAGATCTTTTTCTTTCCTTTGTAGAATAAGAGAATTGAACTCAAAGATTTACAAGCCCTCTCAAGTTCTAAAGTCTAACTAATCTCTGTTCTGCTAATTCATGCTATCTGAATTCAGTAGACTTGAGGAAGTAAAATATTTTCCATGTATAAAAATATATTCCTTGTCTGAAATCCTGATGGGCTAAATTCCTGACACTCACTCAATGTGCTAATTCTAACCTATGCTACCACTCTGGGAGGCTAGTGTCCCTCTTCTTTGCAGATAAGGATGATAAGTCTCAAAACTAACTGGTTTAAGGAATATCTGGGTCTAAGACAGATTCTCTCTGTTCCCATCATACCACATAGTCTTTCATAACTAACAGGCTTTGTGAGCCACTAGACCTTTGAAAAGTCATTGTAGACATTATTTCTATTAAGGAGTAAGAGAACACAATGCCAAGCAAACCAAGGGGGGTCCTATTACAGACTCTTAACCTTAGAGATGTGGAAAATGACAAGGAACATTTAACTAGAAAGAGACATCGAAAGTGTGAGAGTGCCTCATCCTCTTCCCCTTTCTCCTTCCTCTTCTTTTTCTTTCCCTTCCTCCTTCCTCTCCATCTCTGCTTCATTCCATTTCACAGTTCCCAAAGTATACTTCCTTTCCTGGAAGAAAGAATTCACATAAGCTCTAAGTATGCATTTTCTTTCATGAGCTACCTTCTGACTCTTGAGTGCTAGCCTGCCATGTCTTCTTTGCTCTTACACTAATTGCAGGGCACTTCAACTGGACGACTATGAAGCTTTGCTATGGGGAGTTTTTAGTCACACCATTTCATTTTGTACAAAGATCATCTGTTTATACTCATGGGTTAAGGGAATTGAAATGTAAAGCTTTCAAGGCACTAAAAGCCACTTTCAACAACTGTTTAAAAGCTGTACTATGAGATTTTTTATTCATATAACCAAAAAATAAGCTTTTCTGCATCTCGAAGAGCTACAAACATCTCAGAAGCAGCAAATAAATTCAGAGCTTCTTGTTCATGATGCATAAATTTACTAACCATGTTTTAAGCCTGATTTCTTCCAAAAGAGAAGGAGAATATATTAATACCTTAAGTGATAAAATGAAACTCCTTTACAACCAAGTTTTTCAAAATGAGATCAAAACAAATTAGCTGACACAAATGCAGTAATTGGAATCAGAGCAGCTAAATAAGCCATGGGCATGGTGCTCTACATTAAGAACCCATTGACAGGAAAACAAGTACACACATGTAAGTGTGTTTGTGTGTATGTGTGTGTGTGTGTGTGTGTGTGTGTGTGTGTGTGAGGGATAACATGTGTTGCACACTTCTGTTCCATCCTATTGTTTAATTTAGTGAAACAATATAGTATGGCATATTATTAAAACTGTTGATGAGATCTTTGTAGAGTCTCATATAATTTTGCTTTTTTATTGTTTCAAAAGCAACAATCTCAGACCTAGAACCCTTTGAGGGATTGACTTTCGTATCTTTACTTTCAAATATGTATTTTACATTTGCATCCTAGCCTCTAGAATAAGCTTCAAAGATGAATTGTCACAAGGCCATAATTTCCTCATGTAATTTTTCCATTCTTTTAAAATCCTAATCCGTGATTCTAGAATATGAACAACAAATGGGGAGAGGATGATAAGAGTTTATTTAAACACAACAGTCCTGGACATGTAAAAGACTGTGAAAAATCAAGTGTGAGTCAATGGAAAAACAAATGGAAATAAGAAAAAAAATTCATAGTTCCAAGAACATGGAGCATTCCAAAGTTGGTGCTACTCAAAGATACAGCCTCAACTCCTCAGAGTAGTGAAAGTCTGCAGTTGTTTGGAGGCTTGGATCTAAAAAGATTCCCCTGGAGGCTTTCCTAGTAACCCTCCTGGGGATAAAACAATATGTGCAATTACAAACAAAATCATATTAAGTAGATGTGGAGAGGGTTGTGTAACATATTGACCTAAGCTGCCTTTCTTGTCAGCAGTGATTTAATTTAGGGTTCCCAGAAGAAGGTGGAGTGATCATGCCTAGAGTCTTAGCCATTTGTTCAACCTAGATCTCAGCGCTGACACAAAAGACCTTTTCTATCCACCCACATCTTACTATGCAGCTCACAAAGCCTAGAGAAATAGATTTGCACCGTGTCAACTCGCTGGCATTGGTCTCCTGAGAGGCTCTGCCAGAGCCTGCCCAATACAGATGTGGATGCTCACAGCCAACCACCAGACTGTGTTGGGGTCCCCAATTCAGGAAGACTGAAGGAGCTGAAGGGGTTTGCAATTCCATAGGAAAAACAAAAATATCAACCAACCAGATCCCCCCAAAGCTCCTAGGGACTAAACCTCCAACCAAAGAATACACATAGGGGGAGGGGGCGGGAAGGACACATGGCTCCAGCTGGATCTGTAGTAGAGGATTGCCTTATTGGGCATCACTAGGATGGGAGCCCCTAAGTCCTTTGGAGGCTCCTGGGGTAGGGGAATTGTAGAGCTCTGAGGCAGGAGTGGGTGGGTGGGTAGCAGAGCACCCTCAGAGAGGCAGAGGGAAGGGGTAGGGGATAGGGGTGTGTGGAGGGGAAATTGAGAAAGGAGATAACATTTGAAATGTAAACAAATAAAATAACCAGTAAAAAAGATAATAAATTTGTTTAAATACAAAAGGAGAAATTAATTAAAATAAATAACAGCTACATAAAATATAGCTATCCAAACTAGAAGCATTTGCCAGATCTACTACACATAATCTTCTCTTTTAGACTCTTTGCCTGTATGTGAGGTGTATGTGTGTGTGTGTGTGTGTGTGTGTGTGTGTGTGTGTGTGTGTGATCATTACAGAACACGTTGCATATTTATGTAAGCCTTGCACACAATATTCTGAATTGTCAGCCTCATTATACATAGACAATAAGAAACTGGCTTCCCTAATGATGGTTACTAAGCACTTAGGAGATGTTGAAATTTCCTTCTATCTTACTGTAATGTGCTTGTCTGCTTTTTTTTTTATTGTTTGTGCTCCTTGATCTTTTTTTTTAAAGATTTATTTATTTCATGCATATGAGTACACTTATAGCTGTACAGATAGTTGAGAGCCTTCATCTGGTTGTTGGGAATTGACTTTTAGGACCTCTGCTCATTTTGGTCAACCCTGTTTGCTCCATCGACCCTCGCTCCTGTCGACCCTGGGGCCAAAGATGTATTTATTATTATAAATAATAATAATAATAATAATAAT
>JADRCD010185613.1:0-19192 GCA_019843815.1 Montemys delectorum | reverse complement strand
CCAGATTCTTACCTTCACCTAATGTCTGTGCCACACTCCAAGCAGAATCATTGTTCATTGAAACAGTTGATGAATGACTTTAGGATAGACCATCTTAATACACACACCATTTCTTAAATGAATGTAACCTGTTCTCTGTGGGCTGAGAATAAGGTCACTTACTCAAGTCAAAAAGCTTTAGCCATAGCAGGAAATTTGTATTCAAAAATCATGCCTGCAATTCATTTCTTGGCACAGCAGAACTGTCAACTCTTAGCTTAACTACTATGGAGGTAAAATCCTTTGGTGGTGTGAGGGTCATTGAAGTACAGCCTTATTACAATGAACTCAATTGTCTAAAAATTTTTCTTATTTTGGGCTTGTACCACAGTAAGAGCCAAGATTTTAAGCTCTACTAAAAACAAAACAAAGAGTCTTTATCTATTTATGTTCAAAATAACCTAGTAGTTATGTATTTTTTAAAAATATATAGTTAATGTGTTTGAAGTTATTTAAAATTTATATTGACAAAAGCATATGTATTTTCAGTATTGCTATAGACATACATCTAGATAAGACTGTTCAATTGATTGTTGTTTTATAGCAAACAACTTTTATAATACTCAATTTTGTTGTTATAATATTTTATAAATTTTAAAGAATATGGTAAAATAAAAAAAAGGTAAAAAAAATTAATGTTCAATCATTCTCCAAGGTAGAAACTTATAAAACAACCTCAAGTTAGAAGACAGTTAAAAATTTTTGGAAAGGAAAATATGTATTTTTTTAGAGTGAAATTTTAATTCTCCAAATCACATTTCAGTATCTACACCATAGACAGAAGTTTATAAAATGGTAACTCAATAGCTAACTTTGACTCTTACCTTAAATAGATAAAATACCATTTGTTGCTCTAAAACAAAATTATAATCAACATCAACCAAATGGTTATTTCTCATTTCAAGCTATATTGGAAAAGTTAATAGTGTCAAAATACCTTTGACATTCATGTTTCTATTAGAGATCATATCTATAAAACAGGTAAGAAAAACATTGCAACCACTGCTACACTCCTGGCACAACTGTTATCAGGGTGACCAACTATTCTGTCATTGGACTTAAGATCAATGACAAGATCAATGATAAGATCAATCACAAGTGTGAATTCATATCTGGTGCTAGAAACATGGTTTTAAAAAATAGCTGAGAAGGATTTGTTTCTGGGGTAAACTTGTTACTGTTGCTTAATAAAATTATCATGCTGCATGCTGCCTTCTAAATATTTATGGTTTTTCTCAGCAGAAATATGTTACTCTAAGCTTTGCTCATAGGCTCCTCATTTTACAAATAATCATGAGTGCAGAAATACTCGACTGCTTAAGATGGCTAGAATAAGTGGTGGTTAAGATCTAAATGACATTTAGTTCTCCTCCCCTAAGGATCAAGAACATTATGGAAGAAAGAGCATAAATAATGAAGAAGACAGGGAGAAGGGTCACCAACTTCTGTTTTCTGGATATGACACAACATTGTAGTCATGGCGCTATATCAGTTATTGTTGCTTGTAATGTCTACACAACAATGAAACGATGAACATTTCATCATGATATGGGGAAGGGGTTTAGATGGTCCTACCCATTCCTGATGACAAATCCTAGGGGATGTGCAATCTTTGTTTTCAATTGTGTACCCATTGAGGAACCACCAGGTTCGCACAAATAGTTCCAAAGCATGGATGATCCTGGTTAACTTCTAAGCATTTCAAGAGAACAGATCCAATCAACCATCACCTAGAAAAATCATGAATGTAGGCAGGAAAGTTACAGGATTGAAAGAAAGACTAGAGAGAGTGGTTGTGTAATAATCAGAGAAACTTTAGAGATGTATGAAATTATCAAGGGCAAAGTCAATAAAGTTATATATAACAAAACTAGTTTTAATATCTGTTATTTGGCACTACACTAAAGAATTTCATTTCATCTCACAAAAAAATATGAAGAGTTTTATTTCATCTAACATTGATACAATTCATCCTATCTATACACACAACTTGAAACATTAGGGAAAAGAGAGAATCAATGTCTTACTTATGTGGTAGTTAGCATTCAAAAGTAGATAAAGTAGCAGCTGACAGTGCAGGGGACAAACACTATCTCTTTAGTATGAGATTATTCATTTTTTTGTTTTTGTTTTTTGTTTGTTTGTTTGTTTTTCGAGTCAGGATTTCTCTGTGTAGCCCTGGCTGTCCAGGCAACCAATCTGTAGACCACGCTGGCCTAGAACTCAGAAATCCACCTGCCTCTGCTTCCCAGGTGCTGGGATTAAAGGCGTGCAACGCCACAACCACCTGGTGAGACTATTCATGGTCTTAATAGCATTTGTACATAATTTGGTGAAAGAGGGAATATAACACCCTATCATATAAATTTAATGTTTTAATTTGACTATATTCCTACAAAAAGATTTCTAAAATATATCTCAAAAGAGGGAACATCTTGGTATGCATGAAAAACATGCTTTAAATATTCTTGCTTCTCTGGGCCTCACATCTTCAATAGTGTACACAAAGAGAAAGCCAGGTAAATAGGGATGGATATGGTGTTATTGTGAATATAATCACATATTTTTAACTGAAACCAATTTTATTTTATTATATAGCATGTTTTCACATTCCTATGATAATGCATTTCATTTTAACATTCCCAGGGATGTTGCAGTTAGAAGTTGTGAGGACATTTAGCATTCAGGAGATTCCTCCTCTTTTGTGTTGAGCGTGGCCCGTGACTATTCATTCTAAAATCTGACAGCTACACTACTGCATGAAAGGGGTCTATCTTAACGGGTTAAGAGATAGGCTTAATCTGTGAGTAGTTAAAATCTGAGTTTCTTCTCTGGGGCCTTCAACAACACTTAAACATGTGGGATCAGGGACCGTCTTTTTTAAGAAGTGAGAAAAATTGCAAGTGTATCTAAACAATTTTTGGAGAATGCAATCTGTGAAAACAGTTTTATTATTCAACACTTCTGAAATGTGAAAATGAAATAAACAAAACCAAACCCAAATCACCATGGGGTTGAATAGGTTTTAAAAGGAGGAAGAGGTACTAAGTAGAAACTGGAATATTTGCAGTGGCCCGGTTACTTAATAGCAGTCAACTTGGTGTTAGCAAAAAACTCTGGGCTTTATTTCCAGAAAAACAACCTTGTGAAGACTTGTGTGACAAACTGATATTCAAAATGTAAACATTTATTGCCAAAGAACATCTGTAGAATAATTGTAGGGCTTCATTAACTTTTAGTTCTCATTTCAATAAATTTTTACATGCCCTGATAGAGTGGGGAGGCAATACAATTATGCTTTCTGATGACAAAATATTTCAGGAGAGGAAATGCCAACTCTAAAGTTCAGAAAGATTATAAACAGTTACGAATCCTTAAAAGGTCTCTGTCAAGAAGTCAAAAATTAAGGTCAATTTATTATAACCAAATTCTAATTGTAGGTAACTGTAAGCCTGTGACCTTATCCTTTAATAATCTTATCAAGTGCACATTAATCTTTTTATGTAACTTAAATACTGTTCCAAAATTTTAGTTTTCTCCCCTGTAATTTATGTTAAGTATCAGTTAGAGGTGATAAGATGATCAGCTCTTTAAGGAAAATACATCAATTCCCTGTTTCCAAGTTCCCAAAATACTACCAAGTTCACACATATTTTAAATATAATTTGATAATATTTGTCATATTCTTTGGCATATATTAATTATGTAAGTCTATATTCAGAGTTGCAAGCTACACATTCAATTTCTGGCTAGTTAATTAGACAAAGAATAGAAAACTGGTTACAGTTGTCCATTCTTGTAACTCTAGCACCTTGGAGGCTGACTTTGGAAGAGCACTGTCAGTTTTAGGTGAGTCCTAACATACAGTGAGTTGAAGGCCAATTTGTGCTGCCTAGTGAGACCTTGTCTCAAAACCGTCCAAACCAAACTAAACAGCACCAACAATATAGTTTATTAGAAGGGTAACATGTCACAGACTTGTTATGACAACTGTAGAATACTGATTAATGAAACAGGTCAGATTCTGGGAACTAGCATCAAGATTTCCAGACATATGTAATGTTTGGCCAAATCTCTGTGAACAAACAACATTGCAGCTGAAAAATGTCCCTTGGGAAAAGAAGAAAGCCCTTGCCTTCACATGCCAAGCTCAACCTTTATATCCTATAAAGTGACACTCAACCGACAACCCAGGTCAGGTGTCCATATCCTCATATCCAGGAGTTCAGGAAGGCTTTCAGTTCTTCCTCAGCTTGACTTTCAAGGTTTAAATGGTGTATGAATTATCTTTCTCAGTAAGAGGAGGCTTGAAGTAACACACAAATAAACAGAAATAGAAGTCTTCTATATTCAGTATTTTGTAAAACACATAGATTATATATATATATATATATATATATATATATATATATATATATATATATGATCAGACAGATACATGGAAAGATGATGCATAATATATATGCAGTTAGTTATTGTTTTGCAGTGTTATATTCTAAAAACTCACAGGAAACATTGCATTAGCTGATATTAAACTGTTGTTCCTAAGGAACAGAGACTACTAAGTCCCTATGAGCATCTTGTCACAATGACTTTACTAACTAAAAATACATTAGTTGGATTTCTATAAGTTTCTGTATAAAGACACCTTTGTAATAATAAATAACACATAACAAATAGAAAGATGGATAGATAATTAATTAAGATAGCCCCTTTGTCTACTAGTGCTGTTATTCAGCATTACACATAATGTATATTACTGTATGATTCAAAAGAAAGCTAGAACCAGATCAGATTAGACAAGCTGTCCTGAATCTTCATGTGTCAGCTCTGGAACCAAGCCAGCAAGTGTCCCATTTGCAGTCTTAGTCTCAGATTGTTTTGTCCTCTTTGTTTTGGTTTCCACTATTTAAGATGGTATGCCACTGACATGTTGTACAGTTGAAGAAGTGCAAAGAAGCTGTGAAATGCATTACACACACACACACACACACACACACACACACACATACACACACACACAAAACTGAAACATGTTTTAGATAAGAATCACAAATATGTAATGCTGAATAATAGCACTAAGTAGACAAAAGAGCTATCTTAATTATCTACCTACCTATCTATCTATCTATCTATCTATCTATCTATCTATCTATCTATCTATCTATTATGTGTTAGACATCATACTTAGGACTCTGCCAGGCTGTGCAAAAGTGTTACCACTGACCTGCATTTTCAGGTCAATTGCTTGACATTTGATGGTCTAGAAATGCTGGTAGTACAGTATGTTTGCTAGCACATACATGAACATGTGAATAGCAGACACCACCGGTGTTCCCAGGATTAGTTTGGGGTTACAAATAAACTGTAATGATCA
Organism: Montemys delectorum; assembly: GCA_019843815.1. Taxonomy (NCBI): domain Eukaryota; kingdom Metazoa; phylum Chordata; class Mammalia; order Rodentia; family Muridae; genus Montemys; species Montemys delectorum. The sequence continues at coordinate 13,776 of JADRCD010185613.1, read as the reverse complement.
TGTAAATGACTAACATGAAACTGTCAATAGTGAAAGCAGATTGCTTATATATATATATATACATATATATATATGTATATATATATATATGACTAGGTATCTAGAATAACAGATACTACTGTGATTTTGCAAACTCTTTGCATAGCCATGCACACAGAGGAAGCTGGAACAATTTTATGATCTAATATACACTATAAAACTTTATATTTGCTTTGACAATGCTCAATATCAAAATTGGCATAATATTTCTATTATAAATATGTATTATTCTATCTGATGGTTTAAGTAGATTATTAATACTTTGAAAATTTTTTGTATCTTTTAGTTCGCTCATACATTGTTAACTTTATTTTGCTTAAAGATGTCCAATTGCTCAGCCACTATTTAATATTCTTTACAAAACCTAGTGCCCAAGTGCTGTGTAATATTTTTCAGTTTATAAATTAATTCAAAGGTAATTACTTAGCTAATTAATCATTTGGGTTTTGTTTTTGTTCAAGAATGAAAAATCTTTATTTGAAGCCTAAAATGAAACTGTGTCTTTTATTTGCACATCTAATAAGTTGGATAGAGCTCATCAGTCAAATGACTTTCCTGGGCAGTTGGCAGATTACAGAGATTACAACACAAATAAGCTAACTCCTGTCAATATCTCCATCTGTGGGCTTTTCTTTCTTTCTTCCTTTATTTCTGGACACAAGCAGAATGTGAGCATAGCCTAATGTTTCCAGTACTTTAGTGTTTTCAGTCTTTTACTGTGTTCTCTTGGCTCACTGACTTTTGACATTTGGTTTCTGTCAACAGAGATGCTCACATGAAATATATCTTAGGAGGAAATGAGGAGGAAGAACTATTTGATCCAAAAACAATGTTCCAGATGGGAAGCGTTACCAACTCTAGAGTAATTCATTGGCTTTGTTGAAGCCTCTGATAGAGGTGGATCCAAAGGATAGTGTTCAGTGTTCATTCAGGTTCAAACCAGGGCCAAAGTCTGGGTCAAAATCACAACAGGCTTTCACATCCACATATGGTTGACTAAGGGAGTTGGAACCTTAAAATCTGTAGTAGACAAGAGTGGCAGATCAGGCATCTCTGTTGTGGACTCTGGAGACACACATAAAATATATCAGAAAGATGGACTCCATGTACAAGAATATCAAGGAATCAGAGGCATACCAGATGTTAGAAACTGCAGAATGTTCAATCTATGCCCCCTGTGCTCTGCTCCTGTTACTTTCTAGAGCGGGTACACTCAGCTCTAGACGTATCATTTGGAGCAGGAAAGAGGTTGGGAGTTTGCAAGATAAAGTCAGACATGGAAAAGAGCAGTGTTTTATTTAAAATTAGATATGAGTATTACTTCATTAAGAAGAGTAAATTTAGATTTTGGAAAGGAGTAGAGAGAACATAGTCCAGACTCCAAGGCTGGATAATTCACAGAATCATTTATCTGAAGTAAAAGCAATTCCTTACGTCTAGAATAAAATAAATGCCTCAAATTGTTGCCTTGAGGATGCACTACTCTGATCTAAACATGTCTAAAACCTAAAGATATCTTGCACTTAAATGACTTTTTCCACCTTATGAAGTAAAAATAATAGATTATCTTAAAATTGGAGAGAAATTAGATTTGATTATATATAGTAATATAACAAAACAATTAGGGTTAAAAAGTTATCTAGGATACCATTAGAAAAACATTTTCAGTGGCAATGAGCAAACCAAAGACCACCTCAATGTAAGACTACACTGAAACCCAAAGTTCTTAAAACAGAAACCATAAAACAATTCTCAAACTAGATTTCTAGGTTCATTAATCAAAATAAAATGTGTGTGCGTGAGTGTGTGTGCATGTGTATATATGTGTATGTGAGTTTTTGTATAGATGTGTGTATGCATGTATATGTATATATAGTTTTAAAATATATATATAGTTTTAAATATATACATATATGCTATATATAATATATTATGTATGATATAGATATATATATATTTTTTTAAAAAAAATATTCATTGTTAGGAAATCCTGCTCCTTTAGGTAAAAGTCTATTATGTCCAGTTAGCTTCCCTGAGTTCAGCTAAAATGGTGGACTCCCTTTCCCATCAGGGCTTCCTCTTCTCTACCCTAACCGGAGAACCCAACCCCCACAGTCTACCTGAGGCATGTCAAGTAATCCTTGACAATATCACAGGTTCGACTGCGGGAAATGCCTTTCCCTGAAAAGGAGGTATCTCCAGGACCTTAAATCTCAGCCAGTGAAGCTTCCCCCTAAGATGAACCTCTGCCCACTTGTCTAATTTTATATAGTCCTTGTTCACCCCGAATAAAGTATACAAGCTGTTTCTTTGACTATCATCTAAGAGAGCTGTTTTTAAAAGAGCTATCACACTGAAATTTTCAGAGGATCCCTATGACAGGTTGTGCTGGACCAGAATCCTGGGGACCCATTAGGAACTTTACTTCATCCTCTCTTGCCTGGTGTGCATCCAAGTCCAGACACCCACAGGGAAGAAAAGGAGCATGGAACGTGGCTCTGCTCCATCCTTTCTTGCACGGTGTGCAGCACCTCCTGAACACCCCAAGAGAAGAAGCAAAAAACAGAGGCATGATTCATTATACAACTTCCCTATTTTAAAATAGTTTTAGTTTTTGTCAGGATTGAGACTCTCCAAACATTTTCCCCTTCCAAAATTCCTCACTCATAGATGTTCATTCATGCTGATGTTCTTGGTTATACAGTCATTTCTAAGAGAGATTATTTCACAGCAGATCTTCTGGTATTCTGGCTCTAAAAATCTTTCCATCCTCTTTTTGGCCATATTCCTGGAGCCATATGTATCTGTTGGGCGTGGACTCTACATGATCCTTTGATCTCTGATTGGGGTCAGTTGTGGTTTTCTGAATTATCTCCATTTGCTGTAAAGAAAGACTTCTTTTATGAAGGCTAGTATCTACACTTCTCTGTATGTACTGGGATAAGATTTCAAATATAGTAAAGAATCTGATCTAGTATAGTTGTGGTAGTAGATTCTTTTCTAAGGTTCATAAACACTCACAAAAACTACAAGGGCCTATTAACTATTCAGAGAAGGAGAATTAGACTCCTCCATGAGTAAGACACTATATTTGATGTCCAATACAGAGTGGCCAGCCTTGAAACCATGCAAGCACAAATGATAGATGCAGATTTATCAGGTTGTAATGATATATTTTTGTGCATATATGCAAACACATTTATAACAAATATAATCAAAGAAAAAGATTTTATCCTCTGGAGGGTAGGCATGGAAGAGATTTAAAGGCAGATAGTGAGGAGAGGATAGAAGGAAGTGAAGGAAGGGAAAAGTAGTATAATTCTATTTCAATTAAAAACTTTAAAAGTACTTTTAACATAATATTTGTTTATTTGAATCTGTAGATCTGTGGCCACTTTTTATGCATCAACTTCTTTCCATTTTGCATGTTTTTTGTATATTCTTTACAAAATTAGATTTATCTAATTTTGAGTAATTCAAATGGTAAAAATATTTTAAGTATTTATGATCACTAACTTATTAGTATACATGATTTTTTTACCAAGTAAACGATTTTTAAGAACACTTATTAAATTATGTTTATTTCATGGTGATCGTCTCTCCTCTTTTTTTGTTTTTGGCTCCTCATTAGCATCTTAAAATTCAACAGTTTAACAGGCCTTAGCTGTCTAGGTTTGTGGCCAGGTACTTTATATTCAGTAAGTCAGGAAGAAAAGGGTACCTACCATTTGTGTTCTCAAGTATGTTGTTATGTTACATTTTAGTGTCTAGGAAACAATGTCAAATTTAAACTGTCACAATAAACAAATAAAACAGATACAAATCTAACTTTATAATCTTCAACTTAAAAATTATATTTTTCAGAATACATGCAATGAGAAGAAAAAATAAATGTAACAAAACCTGGTAATATAGCCTTGTCCTCTTGGAACAAGGAGAAGTGATTAGGGACAAATGACTTTGGTATATGAACTTGGAATAAATTTAATATTTGGTTATGTTATATCTATGTTACATGTATATTATATCTATATTATAGTATATCTATATTATATCTATATTATATCTATAGCCTATATGACTGTGAGACGTGAAGAATGGAATCTTTAAAAAATTCTTTATTGGAGGGTTGGTGAGGTGGCTCATGTTTCTTACAGAAGATGGGAGTTTAACTCCCAGGACCCATATCAGGCAGTTCACAATAGTAGCTATCATTCAAAAGAAATTACTTTGTATATATATTCTGCAGTAATCATGCTCTAATGCCCCTTGGACTGTTAAAGGGTTTTTTATCAATAACCTTGTATTTCTTTGGAAAATAAAATAAAGCCAGTTCAGACTGTTTGAGAGCATAACTGATATGGCTAAGTTTATCTGTGTCAAATCCTGGCTATAGCATAACACCAGCACTCTTAAATGTTTCATTTTTCTTAAATGAAATATTAGAATAAAATATGTGTGTATTATATGCAATAATAATATATATAAGAATAATATATATGTATATGTACATATATATTTCATTTTTCCCACATGAATACTTAGTGTATATAAGTTCTTATACTACTTCTCTGGGATATACAGATAGATTTGATATTTGGGGATAAAAGGACACATGGGAAAGCAGAGAAGCTAGAAGATTTGACTTGAGTCATTGGAAATTGAATTGGAGCTCCGATTTAGAGAGAAACACACTGATGAGTCTAAGTGCATTTTTGCATGTCAAGAACTGTTTGCCATCTCTGGGAGGCTCATAAATTGGGACTCGCTTGCACAATTTTCATGAAAAGAAGGCCAGAGATGATTTATATTAAGATATTAAGAGTAACTTTCCATTTTGGAAACCTGGAAGGGTGCATGTTTTAGGATATTATTATGGTATGAATTATGCACAATATGAAAGATATCAATCATCAAATTCCTTTAGAAATATCGGCTGTGAATAGTTACTTGTATAAAAAGCCCTTTCTGTCATAGAATTAAACTATCCCTTTTTTTGTAAAGGAATAAAAATACATATCCAGTCATTATTTTGATTTGCCAAAAATCTTTAGTGTGAAAAGCACCCTCATTTTCACTGTTATCATCTAAGACAATGCATGATACTTGGGTATTGGCATTCTGACCTTAGCCTGTGTTGTCTTGTGTAAATTGCTTTATGTGTCAAGTAAACTTTTTTCCACATTTTAAATGAAAGGATTTATGTAAATCTTCTATAAATTGCATTTTGACTCTGCAATTATGTAATTTTGAGCATCAATAGCTACTTGAGTTATTGTGTTAAAATAAGTTGCTTATTCTTTCCCAGAGAAAGTAGTTTTTCCTATTATTCTTTATGAACAGCAGTTATTTATTAGTCTACTTTCAACCCTTTGAAGGTTTTACCAAAGAATTAATATGTTTAAATGCTCGTAACTGAGAATGTGTTTCTTGATCTATTTTTAAATGTTTGATGGTTTTATTTTTCAGTTGTATTTATTTGCTAGTCTCTCTTCTCCAATTGTGAACAATTTGATTAGAAGCCAAGTAACCCACCAATGTCTGTTCCTAGCTGCAGGGACTCAGAATAATCTCGGTATGTGGGGACATTTGACAGTAGACTGATATGTCCTGTCTAGTTTTGAGAAGTCTTGAATAAGAGTAACACCATATAGAATTGAAAATTGTAACTGATTGAGAGAGTGGGACAAGAAAGATTATCTGGAGAAGGCAAAGAAAAAGGAAGTGTTGGCCAAATGTATGGCTGTGTTCTGAGACTTGGCATCCAGAGATCAGACCATGTAATGCACTGATTATTAGATGTTTTTTTTCCAACTTTCTAAGGACCCTGTCTTCACTCTCATTTACTATCTCATCTTCAGCCTTAATAACATTTTGACATAAGTAGAAAGACATCTTTCAGAATAAATAGCATAAAAACACATTACCATTTATCTATTCAGAGTAAAGTTATCAGATTTATGTCTAACTTAGAGCCCTAATAAATGTGGGCCATTTGGGAACCTGTTTGGGGACACAGGGTTGGGAAAGCCCATGACAAGTGGCTACACTGAGACTAATAGAAATACTAGCAAGGAGAAAGATTGGTAGAGAGAGGGATCCACATAAAGGAAGAGGAAGCTAATGCAGTTTTCTTCAGAAATCTTCCTGTGCACCAGCTAATCAGAGTGCCTAATCAAACTGGGTTCATTTAAAATGTAGACACTCTGGCCTGAGATGCTCTGAATGTATTAATTCAGCTCAAGGCAGTTTTTCTCTATGTATATTATTCTAGGATTATGATGCCAGATGTTTCTTGTGCAGGATGTTGGCCATGAAATTCTTCATATATTTACCTTTTGATTCCTATCTGGGAGGCTTTGGCCGAAGCCTACATGTGCAGAATACAAAACCAACATCTTCCGTTAAAATCTAATTACAGTTCCCACATTTGTATATCGTATGTATCAAGCTTAGGATCATTGATGCTGGGTTAGTTGTCTCAGTTGTTGTTGATTCTATCTAGTCCACAATTGTACCCTGTGAAACAAAATTAAAAATATATAATTACAGTCTGCTTGATAGGCTGTTGACTATAGTGAGTTAAAAGCATGCTGTGCCGGCTGCAGAAACATGGCCACAGTGGTCTAATTTCCTCTAATCCACTAGGTGCCTGCTTAATTACAGCCTTCCATTCACTGGCTCTCTGGCTGTATTCCATCTCGGCTTGTATATTTTTTTCATTGGGTTTATTGTCTATTTCTATTTCATCGAACGGCATAGAATACAAACTATGTCATTTTGTTCCTTGGCTTTCAACAGTCTCCGTTGAGCCATTTCTATATTTTATTGCAGTATGGAATTTAACTCTTTCCTCAAATAGAGGAAACTTAAGAGAACTAAGACATCTATAATACAGTGTAATCTTTAAAGGTTTTTGTCTACTTTGGGTGTCAGAATATAATGACAAATAACTGAATAGCAAAAGAATTATTTCAGCTATCAAACTGGCCAGTAGGTTGGAGGATACAGGGAGAATAGAAGAGATGTTGAGAGCAGAGTCCCCTACAATGTAGTCTTCGTATTTAATGGAAGAAAGGGAATCCAAGGTTCCTAGCAGTAATAAAGCTGTTGTAATATTTATTGTGGTCTTGGTCGTATGCACAAATATATTTGCCAATACTCAGGGCTCTATACTTGAAAGAGCTACTTTTCCCTGCTGGAAAGTTGTAAGGTTAACATAAACGTGCTCCCAAAGGTTGAAATATAAATAAATAACAATAAAGGTGACAGTGAGTGGATCGTGGATTGTGGATCGTATGTCTTCTAATAAGCTTAAGCCAGAAAATGTTTTGTAACATGACTGGAAACCTGATGAGGAAACATTTTGTCAACTTATAAAAATTTGTTGAGTGGAGCAATAATGACTTTTTTTTAATCATTTCACTTTTTTTTTTTTTTTGCCTATTATCCCCTGGAAAAGCAATGATATACTTCAACAAATTAGAAGGAAAAAAAACTTGGGAATTTTTAAGTTATTTGATTGCTGTTTAAAAAAAAAAAAAAAAAAGGAACAGAAACCAAGATCATTATAACTCACTGTCATTCTACATAAGCACTATTTTAATTGTGACACCAAAATTCATTCATGATCTTCATATATAATTGCCTGTCAACTTACTATAAGGTTAGGTCAGTTGTAAAAAAAAAAATACATTGTAAAACAAAAAAATTGTGCTTTGAAAACACATTTAATCCATCTAGCCTATCAAGCACTGCAGCTTAGCAATGCAGTGTAAGTGTAATATTATTGCTTTAACTTTGTGGTGACATAGCAGCTGACTGGGCGATACGCCTTACTGTGGCAGATTGTCATGTTGAGACATCCTATTCCAAGAACGCAGAAAAACAGCGAACTTCTGAAATGAAAATGTGGTTTTTCCCTACTGTGTATCATTGTCACACTGTCATAAAGTTGAAAAATGCTTTAAGTTGAGTCATGGTTACTTGCCAACTATCTCTTTTGCTCAGGTCTTTTTCTCCAGTGTGGAACCTAGACTCTGCTCAGGAGAAGCAAGCTCGTCAAGGATATGATTTAGATGGTATTATCATGTACTGAGTTTTACTTGATATTCTAAGCCATAAATCAGGACATATACATAACTCCTGTGAATTTATCCTTTCATTAATTCATACCTGTGATCTCAGGAAAAATATTCAAAGACTAATAAACAAAGGGGAAAAGGGGGCTTGGGTTGGCTTGCAGACATTGTATAATATATCAAAGCTATGAATCTTTGCAGTGTTGCAATGACATGCAGGCGCTTCAGGAGTCTCTGCCAAAAGTGTGTGTGGAAGAATAATTATATTAATGGGAAGAGTGCCGAATGCTAACTTTTCACTATTTGCTTATCTTTAAAATTAAGGAGACCCAAGAGGTTATCTTTCTCTTATGCATGGCTATTGATTGGTAATTTAGTTGTATTGGTAGGGATTGACAATGGAGTAAGTAAGAATGGGGACTTGATGAGCAGGCATCCTGGAAAAGTACATAAAAAGATTTGAAGGAGTGTAAGAATATCCACTTTCCATGTGAGTTATCAGCTGCTTGTTCTAACTGTACCTGTGACCAACAGTCCTTTGGTAGTATAATAGCTACTAAATGTCAAAGATCATGCTAGGACTGATTCAATTATGTCTTATTTATGAGAAAAGATTATGTGCTGGATCAGCATATTCTTTTCATTGCTCCAACTGAGCAGTTGGTGGTTATATTAGACATGCAATGCATACTAAGACAAATGTCTTAGTTTGGATATATGATTTATATGGTGGGAGACAAAACAAAATCTAGCCATAGTAGACATAAGTGGACAACTTATTTTGTGGAAGGTTGATTAGAACTAACGTATTCAACAATGAATTTCACTGATTTAGCCTCATTAAAATAAATGATAATGATTCTTTTAAATTTGGATGTATAGATTGGCTTTTGTCTTTGTTGGGAGCAATACTTAATGGGCTAAATTTAATGGCTTGTCTATCCTTATGATACCCCTTTTATCAATATTTCCAATCAAGGGAGTGATTTTACAGGGGCAGAAGTCATAGATATAGACACACCATTCATTGGATTAAGAGGATTAGCTATGTATTTATTAAACTACACAAAATTCTCAATTATTTACAAGTTTTTTTATAAGACTATTGAAGTTTGTCTAAAATCATAGACAGTATGTGTATCAAAACCATGAATCTGTGCAGAGTATGAAGCTTGAGAGACTGCAATGCCACCCTTCAGAGTGGGGCTCATGTTTATTGTTTGTTCATTTTCCTTTTTTTGTTTTTGTTTGTTTTTTAAAGAGATGGGAACAAACAAACAGAGAGTTAGAATATTGCCTGTGCTTTTACATATTAATATCCATTAACAAAAATGTAAGTTTCAAGGTCTATGACTATTGGTTTTTGTAGACTTAGATATCCTAAAACTCAAATTAAATTTGTATAGATTATGGCACTCAATGATATTTCCATATAACTCAGAGCTGCAACTGATACCTGATCAATTCAATCTTCTCTCTTGACTAAATGAACAAAATTAAGAGCTATGTGGTTGCTGGGTGATTGGCCCTGATTGGTAAAGATAACAATGACCTAGATAATCTGTTTATAAATTGATATTTGAAATAGAGGTGGAAGTCTGGTGACATTAAAACTAATGATAAAGTTAATCATAGGAGAACACACTCCAAGGTTTTCACTTCTAATGTAAGATAAAAGTTTACTATATTATGTAAGAACTCTGATCTGGCTGAGATTAAAAAGAAACCTAAAAGACATAGAGTAGCTACAAACAGATTGCTCAGTAGTTGATGGTCAGTGTCACTAGGCCTAACAGCCTGAGTTCAATTAACAGGACCCACATGGTAGGAGGGAAAAACCATGAACCCTAGTCTTCACGTATGTGCTATATTCTGACACATAACTAAGTGAATGTAACATAAAAAAGAGAGAAGGATGCTAGAGAAAGAAAATCTTATCTTGAAATAATTAATTTTATTAAATAAATGAGAAATATAATGTTCATTCATATACATGGAATGTCATATACATGCATGTATAGGGTTATGTATTGTTCCTCCTTCTCCTATTATTTTATATTGACATACTTTCATTTGTTACTTAGTCCATAAATTATACATTATGAAGATGACAGCAGGAGATACGTAGAAAAGCAATGATTGTCACCTTGATGTCTTAGATTTATGGGGGTTGGTTTTGACACATTTTTATAAGTAGGACATTTTAATTTTCATTTGTAAAAACTATGCTTACATTATGTTACACTGGGACATTTTCTTATTGTTTGAAGTTTAAATGTGGGAGAAATATATCTAATGTTGTGGAAGGTCAGGAAATAAATAATCTTGAACACTTGCTAACTTTTGTGCCATAAACTTATCTTACATCCAAACACTGAGACTTTTCAGTGCTGTGAATCTTATCTCTTCAAGATAGAAGTTCTTCATCCGACTTTCCCTGATAACAGCACTGTAGATATGTCATCAAACTTTTTTGTGTCAGGAACATTGCTCAAGGCTTCTGTTTGGAAGAGAGTGACGTCTGAGAAGCATTCAGAATTTGTCTTCCAATGTGGCAGAATCTGCTGGAGCTATCTCTACTCTTAGGATCGTACATATCACAAACCCCGGCACTCTGCTTAGTAGCAGCCTAGTGTTTCCTGGGAACTGGTCCTAGGTATGGAGGACACAAGAGGTCACATGATGATCAAAATTTGTATTTCTGTCTAATCTGATGGAATAAGTTCCATACATATGCAAGGCATGTGTCTGTATATGGACAAGCTGAAACAGACACACTCAATATGATTTTTTTCTTTTAATGTGTCACACAAATTGCAATGCTCCATATATAAATAAACTCAAAAGAAAAATAATTTGGAAGATTATATGATTTGCATTTACACATACCAAAGTATATGAATGTATATATGTTTTTATATGAGGGAACACATTTATATGTGACCTAAAACTAACTCAGTTTAAACTGTTGGCCAAATTATTCTGATAAACAAAAAGAATGGTGTTGGAAGCAGCTAGAACTATCCACTTATTTAATTGATTACACCAGAGAAAAATCTTTTCACATTCACAGACTATTCTAGCCAATAAACTTTCTTTCTAGGGCACCAAATTTCCTCTGAATGGTTAAGGCCTTGTTCAGTATAATTTTTTTTATTATTTTAATTTGTCTCTTACATCTGAGTTAGGAATTTAAAAAAAGACAATGTGTAAATATTTGCGGGGCAGTGAGCAGTTTTGACAGTCAGAGTCCAGGAGAACAGCCACCTCGGAACCCTGGAGACCCACTGAGCATCTGCTCAGAAGGGACAGTAGGCGTTCGGTGATTGCTCCTGACACCAATGGCTCAGATTTCAGGCCAGACCCTCACAGCTGCCCCTGAAGGAGATGTGTGCTCTATCAGCCAGACACTGCCTCAAACTCCCAGCATTCTAGCTGGACCTTACACACAGTCGTCTGACCACAAGCCAGGCATGCCACGCCCCATACAATAAAAGGGGTGGTTTGCCCCCTCCTCACTCTCTTATTCTCCTACTCCTCTCTCTTACCCTTCCTCTCTAACTCTTGCCCTCTTGCTCTCCCCACCCTTTCTCCTCTCTGCTCTTTGTTCTCTTCTCTGACTTTCTCCCTCTCCTTTTTTCTCTCTCTCCTTCCTCTCCTTTCCTTCTCTCTACTTAACCAGCATATCATTCCTACAATATAATAACTCATTCATACATTGCCTCCTTTTTAATTAAGGTGCCGTGCAGCAAACAGGCCAACCCCGGAGGAGAAAGAGAGACCTGGGCCTTGGCAGCAGTCCCCCTGCCACCAGGGAGAGAGAGCGCCTCAGCCAGGCCAGGGGTTAAACTTGGATCTTACATTGGCAACTTAGATTACTGTAACGTTTCTCTTAGAATGTGAATTTTTTAAATTTTATTGGATATTTTATTTATTTACATTTCAAGTGTTATCCCCTTTCCTGGTTTCCCCTCTTGAACCCCTGCTATCCCATTCTCCCTTTCCCTGTTTCTATGAAGGTGTTCCCACACCCACCTACCCACTCCTGCCTCCCTGCCCTGGCATTCCACTACACTGGGGTATGGAGCCTTCACAGGACCAAGGGCCTCTCCTCCCACTGATGACTGACTAGGCCATCCTCTGCTACATATATGGCTGGAGCCATGCTTCCCTCCATGTGTACTCCTTGGTTGGTTGATATCGTTCTTCCTATGTGTTCCAAACCCCTCCAGCTCCTTCATTTATTTCTCTAATTCCTCTATTGGGGACTCAGTACACAGTCCAATGGTTGGCTGTGATCATCCATGTTTGTATTTGCCAGGCTCTGACAAAGCCTCTCAGGAGATAGCTATATCAGGCTCCTGTCAGTAAGTAATTCTTGACTCCACAGTAGTGTCTGGGTTAGATGAATGTATATGGGATGGTTCCTTAGGTGGGGCAGTCTCTGGATGGTCTTTCCTTCAGTCTCTGCTCCACACTTTGTCTCCATATTTCCTCCCATGAGTATTTTGTTTCCCCTTCTACGAAGTACTGAAGCATTCACACTTTGGTCTTGACCACACTTCTTTTTGAGCTTCATGTGGTCTGTGAATTGTATTTTGGATATTCCGAGCTTTTAGGCTAATATCCACTTATCAATGAGTGCATACCATGTGTGTTCTTTTGTGACTGGGTTACCTCACTCAGGATGCATGTGAATTTTAAAAAGGAAGAAGCATTCTAAAATGTCTGACCAGTAATCTTCTGGCTATTTCATTTGTTCTTCAAAACTTTCTGTGCTGATTTCTGCTAGATTCTTGTTTAAACTTTTGAAGAGAAAATACTTGAGTCCCAATGAATCCTGTCCCTGCGGTGAGTATTCCAGAGCACAGTTCTGTGTCCTTAGGGGACACAGAAATAAGCAACAGTATGGCTTGTAGAGCTTCAGGAACTGTAAGGACTGTGGACATAAGCCAGCCATTTACACTACAGTTTATATACATTCCTGTCACCAGCATAGATTGCATGGGAGAGAAAAGACATTTTCTCTTCTATTCACTGGCAAAACTAGTTTAGCAGACAAAAACTAGTTTTTCTCCTTTCTGCTCATGGCCTTTAATTGATGAGGATGCTGCCCAGTATAAAGCCATCTGAGTGCACCAATGACATGTGTTGGCATTAAACAAGAAGAACAATTTTAATTTTTAGCTTCAGTCCAAATTAGAAAGACAAAATAAATAAATAAAAAACTCCATTTTGTCAAACAAAACTGTTTTAAATTCCATTAACAGCAATATAGCAAAAAAAAAAAATTAATTAAAACAAAACTTGTCTCTGCCCTCTTAAAGAGCTTGCTTCGTAAGCTTTGGCTCATGATTTCAATATGGAATTTCCCTAGCTACTCCATTTACGAGAGCGGGCTTCATTTAGTGATGGCATTTTATGGGCCTGCTCTACATTTGTAAACCCAGCCTTGCTCTTTAGGACCAGGAATGGACACAATTTAATTCTGTTTATTATAGAAATCAAGGGCTTTTGGAAGGAGATTGTAAGCAGCTGTTTAATATTGTCTTTCTGTTAATATAGAGGTTCATTTCTCATGGCCTCTGAGGACAAGGCAGTTCAAGAGATTTCCAGAAGCTCTTTCTGCAACACTGCAGGCCAGTGCCAGGATTCA
>JADRCD010185612.1:0-11291 GCA_019843815.1 Montemys delectorum | reverse complement strand
TGTGTGTGTGCGTGTGTGTGCGTGAGAAAGAGACAGAGACAAAGACAGAGACAGAGAGAAAGACAAAGACAGAGACAAAGAGACACAGAGAGATGTGATTGAAATAATAAGTTTTAGGAGACTAGTGTGTGTTAATTTCACATATATATAGCAAGATCAAGTCTTGTATGCTTCAAAGATGAGCATTGTTTTATTAAAGTACATGAACTGCTTCAGTAAGCACTCACAGTGTAAGAGAAAATAGGCAAAAATAACAGTTAAGGTACTATAGCATCTGAATAGGACTCTGGTAAAGGAGACAACAACTGTGTTAGAATTGATAGAACTCCAAGAAAGCCTGTGGTTCAGTTAAAAATCTTGTGCCAATATGGAGTGTGTCAGTTTTGCTCATTATGCTATGATATTAAAGAAGACATTAATGTAAGAGAATATGGGATCTACCATTACAACATTCTATTTTCAAACTGATTAAAATTTAAAAGTAAAGAAAAAAAAAGAATTCAATGAAACTTGTATTGCAAAATATTCTAATTGAACCATTAAGGTAAACACAGTCCCAGTATCTACTTTAAAACACGTCAAAAGATTGTAAGGAACCATTGTGGGTGAGGCTGGAGAGATGACTTAGTGTTTAGGAATAATTGATGCTTTTGTAGAGGACCAAAGAGGGGAGGCTTAACTCCAGTCCTAGAGGATCTGATGCCTTCTTCTGATCATTGTAGGCACTGAAGAAGTCCCAAATATGACAGAGAGATTAGGGTCACAGAGAAGGGAAGTTGTAAGATTGAAAAGATGGACTCTGGGTGTAGGTAGGCTTGGTTGCCATTCCTCCTGACAATCAGCCAGTTGGTGATTGACTGTCTTAGAGTTTCCACTGCTGTGAAGATTCACCATGACCAAAAAAGCAACTCTTATAAATGACAACAGTTAATTGGGGCTGGTTTACTAGTTCTCAGGTATAGTCCATTATCATCATGTCAGGCAGCATGGCAGTGTCCAGAGCTCAGAGTTCTACATCTTGTTCTGAAGACAAACAGCAGAGACTGGCTTCCAGGGGGCTAGAAGGTACCCCAACAGTGACATGATTCCTGCAATGAGGCTACACCTACTCCAACAAGGCCAAACCTCCTAATAGTGCCATTCCGTGGGCCAGGGATATTCAAACCACCACATTGGCCTTTGGGAAATGGCCTCTTCATACTTCTGCTTCTCATTGATGAACTTAAGATCACCACTATGCTGCCCAATACAGTTCTTTTAAAGTTCTTTTATTTTTCAAGTAAAAAAAAAAACCTGACTGTCCTTCTCACTGCTACCAAGCCAAGTGCTGTGTGTGTGTGTGTGTGTGTGTGTGTGTGTGTAGTTCAAAAGTTGAAGACAGGTGTGTTCCAATATTTCTTTTCTCCTTTATTTTTTTCCTAACTGTGTCCCATAAAACTTAGATCTCACTGACTCATCTAGACTGAATCTCCAGCAAACCCCAGGAATTATTTTTTCTACATTTCCCTAGTGCTGGGATCACAAACACATAGTGCAATGCTCATTTAATATATGACACTAATGTACGATATACTAATATATGATGAAAAGCGTGTGTGTGTGTGTGTTGTGTGTGTGTGTGTGTGTGTGTGTGTGTGTGTGTGTATGTGTGTGTGTGTGTGTGTGTGTGTGTACGCATTCTTTGGGATTGAACTAATAATCCTCACTCTTCTATGGCGAATCTTTTACATTCTTTTTTTTTAAAATTAGATATTTACTTTATTTACATTTCAAATGTTATCCCTTTTCCTTGTTTCCCCTCCGAAAAAAACCCCTATTACCTCCTCCCTCCCCCTACTCATCAACCCACCCTCTCCCACTTCCTGGCCCTGGCATTCTTCTACACTGGGGCATAGAGCATTCACAGGACCAAAGGTGTCTCCTCCCATTAATGACTGACTAGGCCATCCTCTGCTACATATGCAGCTGGAGCCATGAGTCCCATCATGTGTACTCTTTAGTTGATGGTTTAGTCCTTGGGAGCTCTAGGGGTACTGGTTAGTTCATATTGCTGTTCCTCCTATGGGACTGCAAATCCCTTCAGTTCCTTGGGTCCTTTCTCTAGCTCCTTCATTGGGGACCCTGTTCTCAGTCCAATGGATGGCTGTGAGTCTCCACTTCTGTATTAGTCAGACACTGGCAAAGCCTCTCAAGAGACAGCTGTATCAGGCTCAAATCAGCCAGCACTTTCTGGCATCAACAATAGTGTCTGGGTTTGGTGATTATATATGTATAGTATATGAGATTCCCCCAGGTGGACCAGTCTCTGGATTGTCCTTCCTTCAGTCTCTGCTCCACACTTTGTCTCTGCAACTCCTTCCATGGGTATTTTGTTCCCTCTTCTAAGAAGGATCGAAGCAGCCACATTTTGGTGTGTTCCTTCTTGAGTTTCTTGTGGTTTGTGGATTGTATCTTCGGTATTCTGAGCTTCTGAGCTAACATCCACTTATCAGTGAGTACAACCATTTTATAGTTTTTTTCTTTCTTTTTTTTTGTGATTGGGTTACCTCACTCAGGATGATATTCTCCAGATCCATCCATTTCTCTAAGAATTTTATAAATTCATTATTTTTAATAGCTGAGTAGCACTCCATTGTGTAAATGTACCATGTTTTCCATTCCTCTGTTGAGGGACATCTAGGTCCTTTCCAGCTTCTGGATATTATAAATGAGGCTGCTTTGAACATAGTGGAGTCTAACAGTTTGAGTTCTTTGTATACATTGGCTATTAATCCTCTATCAGATGTAAGATTAGTAAAGATCTTTTTCCAATCTGTTGGTTGCTGCTTTGTTCTATTGACATTGTCCTTTGCTTTACAGAAGCTTTGTAATATTATGAGGTCCCATATGTCAATTCTTGATCTTACAGCATAAGCTATTGGTGTTCTGTTCAGGAAAATTTTCCATGTACCCATGTGCTCGAGGCTCTTTCCCACTTTCTTTTCTATTAGTTTCAGGGTATCTGCTTTTATGTGAGGTCCCTGATCAATTTGGACTTGAGCTTTGTACAAGAAAAGAATGGATCAATTTACATTCTTCTACATGGTAACCACCAGATGAGCCAGCACCATTTGTTGAAAATGATGTGTTTTTATTCACTGGATGGTTTTAGCTCCTTTGTTAAAGATCAAGTGACCACAGGTGGGTGGGTTCATTTCTGGGTCTTCAATTGTGTTCCATTGATCTACCTGCCTGTCACTGTACCAGTATGATGCAGTTTTTTTTGTTTGTTTTAATCACCATTGCTCTGTAATACACCTTGAGGTCAGAGATTGAGATTCCACCAGAAATTCTTTTATTGTTGAGAATAGTTTTTGCTATTCTAGGTTTTTTGTTATTCCAGATGAATTTGCAAATTGCTCTTTCTAACTCTATGAAGAATTGACTTGAAATTTTGATGGGGATTGCATTGAATCTAGATTGCTTTCAGCAAGATGGCCATTTTTTTACTATATTAATCCTGCCAATCCATGAGCATGGGAGATCTTTCCATCTTCTGAGATTTTCTTCGATTTCTTTCTTCAGAGACTTGAAGTTTTCGTCCTACAGATCTTTCACTTGCTTAGTTAGAGTCACCCCAAGTTATTTTATATTATTTGTGACTATTGTGAAGGGTGTTGTTTCCCTAATTTCTTTCTTAGCATGTTTATCCTTTGTGTAGAGGAAGGCCTCTGATTTGCTTGAGTTAATTTTATAACCAGCTACTTTACTGACTTTGTTTATCAGGTTTAGGAGTTCTCTGGTGGAATTTTTGGGGTCACTTAAGTATACTATCATATCATCAGCAAATAGTGATAATTTGATTTCTTCCTTTCCAATTTGTATCCCTTTGATCTCCTTTTGTTGTCTAATTGCTTTGGCTAGGACTTCAAGTACAATATTAAATAGGTAGGGAGAGAGTGGGCAGTCTTGTCTAGTCCCAGATTTTAGTGGGATTGCTTTAAGTTTCTCTCCATTTAGTTTGATGTTGGCTACTGGTTTGCTTTATATTGCTTTTATTATGTTTAGGTATGGACCTTGAATTCCTGATCTTTCCAAGACTTTTATCATAAAGTGGTGTTAATTTTGTCAAATGTTTTCTCAGCATCTAATGAGATATGATCATATAGCTTTTTTTCTTAGGCAGTCGATACTGACTTATTTTGCTATACACTATTAGTCTTTGAGTATGTTTTTATCCATTGCTGATATTGTTGCTGAGACAAATTGGTGAAAAGGAGCAATGTCAGTGAGGAAGGATTTATCTTGGCTTACAGTTTGAGATAATACAGTCTACCATGGTGGAGAAGAAATGGCACGAGAAACAAGAGCTTGGATAGTCACATAAAATCTATAGACAGGAAGCAGAGTGTGAGCAGGAAGTAGGGACAGGCTATAAAACTCCATGCTCTTCCCCTAGTCCCTCAGTCCTCCAATGAAGCACTACTACATAAATGTTCCATGATCTTCTGAAAAAGTGCCACTCCATGACTGTACATGCCCCTGTGGGTGACACATTTCATTTCAAACCACAATTTCCACTCCAATGTGAACTTTCTCATCTTAGAGTCAAGCTTGGCTTTCTGATATATCCTGCACATAGAATCCCCTCAGCTATAGGTTTCCTTTGGGGACAAATCAAGAAGACCTGAGTTGATAGAGCATTAAAATGTCATTGTTTTAATGTCAGTTCCCAGTATGAAGACAGATACATAAAATACTGGGATTCTTTGGCCCTCCATGAGGAAAAAGTCTAAATCAGGGTATAAGGCAAAATAAATACGTTATTTTGGTGAGGAAAGATTTACACAGTGGCCTACAAATCACACTAGAACAAGTAGTGCTGTATTATGTCTGTGTATAAATTTTGCTTACAGTCTGCTGTGTTGGGAGTTCTGAGACAAAATTCTAGCTCCCTTTTGCTTGATTTGGAAATTCTAAGAGACACAGTTTGAACTAATGTTGTTACCAGCAAACAATTCTTGAGCAAAAGTCTTTATGAGGTATAGTGTAGTTTATTCATCATCAGTACACACCTACCTGCCTGATGATATACTGCTGTACCAGTTGCAGAACAGCTCTGGGTGAGGTCAACTTTGAATTGGTGGTTGATGCCTAGCAAAAGGCTAGCTCTAACTAATAAGTTGCAGAGGTGGGATAGATGCCTTTATGACCAGGGCTTTGACTGAGATTCAATGGTTTGGGATAGTGAATAGGAGAAGAATTGCGTAAGATATGGATTGATCATATTACAGTTCTAAAAATTCTAATTAAAGTAATAATGATACAGAGCTAGTGAAATGGCCTAGCTGGTAAAAGTGCTTGCTACCAAGCTTAATGACCTAAGTTTTAGCCTCTGAGAATAGCTTTTCTCTTTCTTTCTTTCTTTCTTTCTTTCTTTCTTTCTTTCTTTCTTTCTTTTTCAAGACAGGGTTTCTCTGTGTAGCCTTGGCTGTCCTGGAGCTCACTCTGTAGACCAGGCTGGCCTCAAACTCAGAAATCTGCCTGCCTCTGTCTCCCAAGTGCTGGGATTAAAGGTGTACACCATCACCGCCTGGCCTCTTTCCTTTCTTTACTTTAGTTTTCTTTTTTTCTTTTTTTTTCTTTTTTTTTTTTTGACTATTGAAGGTATCATATTGTCCAGGTTCATTGTTTACAGGAATTATATAAAAATTGGCATAGTTTTGTCTGTCAAGAGCTTGTCAAATATGGTCTTTGATTCAGCAATTGTTTGTTCTCACAGATATATGAGCAAGGTCTTACATAAACATCCTTTATTTCTATATAGGCATAACATTTATAATAAGGTTGAATGTCCAACAGTGAGGGAATGGCTAAATAAATTATGATGCTTGGAAGTTAGAAACATTATATGGAATTCAAATCACTTTATATTAGTTCCTTATGGCATATTAGATGGAAAAGCAGGCTAGGATACTGTACACATAAAACTTTGATTTTGTGAATATCACATAAATATTTTGCAGTAAACTGGAGCATAAAAATAATACATTGAAGACTTCCTAAGTGACACATTCAGGATTATCTTTATACACATTTACACACACACACACACACACACACACACACACACACGCACACACACATCATTCATAAGTTAATAAACTTTATTTCCTCTCTTTTTTCCTTTCCTTGGTTCCCTTCATCTTTTTTGCTTTATTTCCTTCCTTCCTTCCTCCCTCTACCCCTCTCTCTCTCCCTCTCTCTCTTTCCTTCCTTCCCTTTCATTCTTATTTTTTTATCCTTTCACAGTACTGGAGGATTAAATCTAGGGCCTCATACACACACTAAGTA
Organism: Montemys delectorum; assembly: GCA_019843815.1. NCBI lineage: Eukaryota > Metazoa > Chordata > Mammalia > Rodentia > Muridae > Montemys > Montemys delectorum. Next base: position 4,958 of record JADRCD010185612.1, on the reverse strand, counting down.
ATCATTCTATCATGAACAATATTCCCAGCCTTAAAAAGTAACAACATATATGCAATATCAAAAGTTTGTAGAATGTTTCTTTTAAAAATGTTTGCTGAAATATTCCCAGGAACCTCAACCTACAACTAGTAGGGTCAACTAGCTTTATACGTATTATCTTGCAAAACTAGTACTTCAGGAGTAGATATTACGTGTTCATCACTGTATTCATGGATATACACACCCAGAAAAAAACTATCTGGACAGTGGTGTGCATCATAAGAAGTAAATATGTATAAGAAATAAAGGAGTAGAAGGTCAGGGAGTGGGGATCTTTTTGGGATAAGCATGGGGGTTTATTGGGACAGTTGGGAATAAGGAAATGGTCTTACAATTCCCTGGGTTTAATGACCCAGATGGAGCAAATTAAAACAAAAAGGTCCTCAGTTAAGAGTGTATTTGGCATACTAAAGAAGAAGAAAATGAGCAGAGTGACTAGAAAGAACTGAGCAAGGAAAAGACGGTAGGGGTTCAAAGCCAGGAAAATGATTCTGAAGGCAGATCACACAGAACCTTAGCAGCCATGAAACTCTGAGAATGGCTGTCACTGGAATAATCTGAGATTGTCTGCCTGATTGCAAAGGACTGCACTGCCTACAGTGTGAATCTACAGCTAGCCAAGGCAAAGGGAAAGAAAGGTCAATCTTGAAGCTTTTGATACATTTTCTATGACGATCACAGCTTTACCTAGAATGACAGCCATGTTCCTGGGGTAACATGAGGAAAAGCCTACCTAGCCCAGGTATGGAGCCTACAATAGACTAAAGTAATGACACTACCAAAGTCTAATTTGGTGAACCAACACATTTATTGGGGTTACTTATATGAGTATGATTAACAGTTACTTTTGGGAACAGCATGACACAAAGGCAGCTACATCAGCAAAATTACCCACTATGGAAATCTGGCACCATGGTGTTTTCTGCATACCCTGAAGGCAGCTCAATAGGTCAAATAGTCTCTTCCAGACCCTGCTTATATAACCTTGGGTCAGGGGGAGCCTTGTGAGATTTTTAAATATTTACTTCCTAAAGCCTAAGGAGCATTCACTGAGGGCTTCCTGTGTTTCAACTCAAAGATAAGTGCTACACAATATGTCATATTCTGGGTATGGTTGAAGATGAAGCCAGGGTAAGGCTAGACAGACCAGAGTAAGCATTGTGCCTAGATTTTTACTTGACACACAGGACAAACATGTTTGTGTCTTCTGAGGTACCTACTCTCCTGTGATGTACAGATTAGTAACTAGGAAGAGATAGAGAAAGAAAGGGGCGCTTTGATTTTGAACATGTCTAACTTGGACATGTATAACCTATTTAATATGTCATTTGTAGGCACACAGTGTTAGTGAAGAGAGGGAGGGAAAGAACATGAAGTTGGCTGGGTAGTGAGGTGGCAGGATCTGTAAGGAATTAGGGGAGGAGGAAACATAATCAAAATATATTGTTTAAAAATACTTTTTAATGAAAAATAAATATCGTTATTGCATTTATTAAAAGGTCAAACATGCCAAGAGGCTGTCTTACAAGAGCCAATGCAGAATGCTTCTCTGCTTCCTTTGCCAAGCTGGACAAATATATGTTGGTGGTAGACACTTGAACATTGCAGTTCTAGAAAAAACTTAAGGGAAAGGACATGGGTCCTCTAAGCTAACATGCTTGGTATAGATGGGCAATAGTCCTGAAGGCACAGCCTTGAAGCATGCAAGCTTCAGACAGTAGTTGGGCCGGGGATAGGAAGGTAGTTCATAAAGTAATTGCCTACTATGCAAATAGATTTGGTCAGTCAACATAAGCATAACTGTGACATGTCACCTCTAAGAGGCTGCCTTACAAGAGCCAAGGCAGGATTCCTGTCTGTCCTCTTTGCCACAATGAACAAGATATGGGTCTTCTTTACCCGTTCTCTAAATAAAGGTGACAGGAAAGAGCTTTTTGTTGCCCCTAGATGAGAAGGATTTCCCATTGACCACAGAAGAGTGGATGAATGAGGATAACAGGAAACAGACCTGCCTGCTGTCTTTAGCCAGAAAGACACTGGATTAGTGACTTTAAATAGTTAAGGTTCCCCCTACCTCCTCTGTGTGTGCATGCATGCATGAGTGTGTGTGTGTAAGTGTATGTGTCTAATTTAATGTCATAAACTCTGATATAATTTGGAATATTCAAGGAATGGAGAGTAGTTTAGAGTTGTCATTGTCATGAGGAATAAGCAAGATTGAGCTCCCCATTTTACATTTTACACGCAATAGTTGTGGACAAGGAAAGATGAATGAACATAGAGAATTTTTTTTGCCTTCAAAAGAGGGGGAAATAAAATTATGGAAGATGTAGGAGATTTTATTGAAAGTGGGAGGGTTTTAAAGGGTTAGGTTTCCCACTTGCTATGACAAAGCACCTGAAAGGAAGCAACTTATAGGGTGAGAAGTTTCTTTCTTGCTTATAGCTTTAGGAAGCATAGACCATTGTAGTCAGAAGGGCATGGCAGTAGGCCAAGGAGGCTGTGTGATCCTATTGCATGTGGATAGGAAGGAGAACATGAACAGGAAGTGGGGCCTGGAAATAAACCCTTGAGGCCTGCCTCTAGTGGCCCACTTCCTTCAGGAGGCTCTATTTCCTAAATGTTTGTAATCACCTCAAACAGCATCAACAGCTGTCAGCCATGTATTTAAAAACATATGAGCCTATAGGGGACATTTCCTTCAAACCAGAGTGTGAAGCTGGGGCGTATCACATGAAACTTACTGGGTCAGGTCCATTTTACCAGATGAACAAATATACTCATCCTGAAAATAAAACTTTTGCAAAAGAGAAAGGGTTTATTTACCAGGCAGTGAAGACAACAAACAGAGAAGGCTAAGTCACAAGCCTGCCTTTCAGGGTGACATTTACAGGTAAAGGAGCAGAGTGACTTTAGGGAATCAGAAAAGCTGGTTATAGGTGAAACTAATCTGAGATAGACATACACTTAATCAAAGGCCTTGGCTCTCCACAGGGCACATGCTCAGAGAACAGTAGTGTTAGTTGGTTGTGAGGAGAGTCTTCGATTCAAAAGCCCCTGAAATGTTACCTAGGCAACCATTAGCATCACGACTCACCATCAGACTCATCTACAGCAAAACTAGAGGGAGACTTATAATATATTGCCTAGCTGCATGATCACCAAAATTAGTGGGATTTTAAGTTTTATTTAATTTAGGTGAGTATGTATGTTCATATGGGTGTATATGGAGTTCAAAGGACAACCTTAGCTGCTATTTCTCAGGCACTATCTACCTTGTATTTTTGAGAGAGGGTTTCCTACTGGCCTATGTCAGGCTAAGTAGGCTAGGCTGGCTGGCTAGGGAGCTGTGTCTACCTCCTTTGAACTGGGATTACAAGCATCCAACACTGTACCTGGCTTTTACACCTGCATTCTAGGGGGTCAAACTCAGGTCTTGATGTTTGCAAGGCAAACACTTCACTGAATACTCCATTTCCCAGGCTCCCATTAGTGGTTTTGAAGTTGATCTAAAAGTGAGTAAAACAGGTGAAACTGGAGGACTGATTCTGAGTTCCACTTAGCTCTAATATGAGGAGGAGCTGGATCAGTGATTAGTGGTGCCCGCATGACTTTCAGTATTCAGGAATACTGTCAGCAAAGTTTTCCTCCAAGTCAGGGTCTGCTTGTAAATGCTTTGGGCTTTATTGGTCCAACATCAAAGTGGAGGAGAGGTTGTGTAATTTCTTACACAGCCCTATAAGCCATTAATATAGGTCAGAAACAAGCCTGAGAAGACACCCTAGTCGGCAAAGGATCTGGGTTCAGTGCCGAGAATCGCTCTGTGAGGAAGCCAGGCAATAGCAGCACAATTTGTAATCCCAGCCCTGGAGAGCAAGACAGGCAGGTCCCTGTGCTCTCTGTTTGGCCAATCTACTATACTCAGTGAATTGCAAACTAGTGAGAGAGAGACCCTGTCTCAAAATAAATAAATAAAAAAAAAAAAGATGGACTTCATCCAAGTTTGTCCTCTGGACTCCACAGAAATGTGCAACATATCACACACACACACACACACACACACATGAACATACACATATCTGAATATACACAGATATGTCAAAGCTGCAAGAACTATTTTTTAGTCATTGTTCATACACAACCAGGACTCAGGCTGGTGTGAACCATAATGGGGTTAGACTTCTCTTGATTTTTAACCACACCAGCACAATGAGGATAAAAGGACTTCCCAGCACAATCTTCATCTCTGACACGCCTTCTCCAGTCCCAGATGTTAACTTATGAATCACAGTTCCCTTAACTCATTAATGAAATTAATGCCAGCCTCTTATAACTTCAGAGCAATCCATTTATATTACCTACTACAGCTATGTTAGAGCTCTATTTCCATTTCCGTTTAAATTCCTGCTAGCTTTCAGGATACTTAAAATATTATTTTTAAATTAATGTGTTTGTCCTTGTATTCATGTGATGTTTAGAATAGGAATGTCCCCCATTGTCTCATGTATTTGAGTGTTTGTTCCTCACCCCAGTGAGTACTGTTTGGGAAGGCTTAGAATACATGGTCTGGCTAAAGGAATTATGTTACTGGGGGTGGGCTTTTTGGGTAAAAAGTCTCACATCATCGCTAGTTGGCTCTGTCAGCTTATGCTGGTAGTTCATGATGTGAGGTCAGCTTGCTGCGCTAGCCACCAAGCCTGCCCATCACCATGCCTACCTGTGACAATCATGATAGACTCCTTACCCTTAGGAAACGACAGGCAAATAAACACATCCTACTATGAACTGGCTTGGTCATGGTGTTTTATTACAACAAGAGAAAAGTGTCTAATATAGTGTAGGCAACTTTAGATTCCAGAACAAACATCAGACCTCCAGGAACTGGAGTTACAAGTAGTTGTGAGTTACCCTGTGTGGGT
>JADRCD010185611.1:0-14549 GCA_019843815.1 Montemys delectorum | reverse complement strand
GTGTGTGTGTGTGTGTGTGTGTGTGTGTGTGTGTGTGTGTGTGTGCCTTGTAAATTTTCTGTGACCCAGCAGTCTCCTTCAACCACTGCCCTTTCTCTGACCTTTCCTCACAGCTAGGCCAAGTGGAATGGATCTCTCTTTCTTTGATGGTAGTCACAATGTCACCTTGCAGGCTCCTTCCTCTGTCTATCCCCAGGGACCTGTTCATGTTCCTATTTCCTATTTGAGGAATTCTTCCCTTCCTCTTTTATGACTGGAGAATACCCCGCATCACCTGCTTTCCAAAATAGAAAGGAAGTATCATCAGTGTTCTGTATCCTTGGGCACTTCAGATCTGCAGTGGCACAAGGCCCTGCTGATGAGGCCTTGTTTTGCCATTGACAGTCTGAAATTTAAAATTTTCTAACAGAAGTCCCCTCACATTGTCATCTTTGCCCTGAGTCCTGGAGATTATGCAGCCAGGCTTGTACAGACTCTGCAATTCAAAGGCTGGCCAATCCAGCTCTCATCAGCACCAGCCCAGCTGCCCCTCACCTTGCCTGTCTTCATCCTTGGCCAGGATTTCTGCAGGAGTGTTCTACTGTGTCTAACCCTCCCCCCTTCCACTTAGATTCCAAGGAATAAAATAGTAGCCGGAAAGTATGACGTGGTGACCCATGTCTTTAATCCTTGCACTCAGAGGCAGTAGCAGGCAGATGTCTGTGACTTCAAGGCCAGCATGCTCTATATAGAGCAGGAGTTATCATCTCTTTTATAGGAATCATCTAAGACCATCAGGAAACAAAGATATTTGTTACAATTCATAACAATAGCAAAATTACAGTTATGAAGTAGCAACAAAATAGTTTTATGGTTGGGGGTCACCACAGCATGAGAAACTGTAGGGTCACAGCCTTAGGAAGTTGACAAACCACTGACACAGAGAGACCTTGTCTCTCAGTTAGATAGATAGATAGATAGATAGATAGATAGATAGATAGATAGATAGATAGATAGATAGATAGATAGAAAATGTGAAGCTGCACATGAGGTCAGACAGAAAAGAAAACTGCAGAACCTTTTCACACATTTTTCAACTAGGTCAGGTATTTGCCTGTGAGGTTTTACACTGTCAGTGAAAAGTAGAAACTCTAATTTGCCCATTCTGTCTACTCTTCAACATCATAATATATAAACAAAGACACAGCTCTTAATCTTGAACACTCTGGAGTTCCCAGCATGTCCAGGTATAGGTGAGGCTGGGGCATCTTCCCAGCTCTCTCACCCACCGCCTCTCCCTGTAAGAGCTTCCCCACGTGGAATCATACTGGAAGGCGCTTAAACGTTTCCAACAACATTACAGAATGAAATTGCTTTCACAGGACTTGGATTAATTCCCAGCCCGCAACAATAATGAGGAGTGTGGCTCCCTTCTATGCCAGGCTTGGTGCTCTCACAAGCAGTCTGGTGGCTAAGAGTAGCCTCACCTCACATCAAGCTTCAGTTTCCATTCCTGTGATTATTATTTAAGATGATACACACATTTATGGCATTAGAATCCCTTTCCTTATATTCCTTTCTTATTATTTCCTGCTTGTAGAGTTGCATTGTATCTGTACAGTCTTTTTTAATTACAAGTATATAATGTTGTATATGGTGGTCTCCCTAACCTCAAGTTCTGAAATCAGAAACTCTTCTGACACCAACAACAATGCCACAAGTGGAAAATTCCACATCTCACCTCACATGATTGAGTTACAGTCAAAGTTTAGGCCCACTAAAAACATGCTCAAAAATTACATTCCGGCCACCAGCATGTAGTACAAAAGAACCTTAATGAATTTCATCTTTGGTCTAGACCACTGCTGACCTGCTATGGTTTGGATTTGCCATGAATGTCCCATTTATTGGATGAGTAGTCTTAGGTGAGGTGGTGGCAGAGTGACCAGATCAGCAGAGCACTGTCCTTGAAAACAATCAACTTCGTTATGATCGGATGCCATGAGTTCCTTCATGAGAGTAGACAGCTCTCTACTCTGGCTTCGTGTCTTGCCCAGCCATCTCTTCTTTCTGAGGTGCTCTATCCAATATATGTCATATACCACTATAATGTTACAGGAACAGAACAAAAGCAGGCAGCGTGATCTTGAACTCCCGAAACTTGTGAACATAAAACCTCTTTTCTTTACAAACCACCCAGGTTCAGGTATTTTGATAGAGCAAAGGAAAATGGAGTCACACAAGTCCCAACCTTGATTATGCCTATGCAAATATTGTGAAATCAAAAACAAATTCAATATTAAAACTACTTCTTGTCTGAGGATTTTAGATGGGAATATTTGACCCAAAGTATAATAATTTCTGTGTAGCCAAAAATCTTACTCCAAAAATCTGTCATTGTGGTTTTCTTAAGTGCCATTGGTTGGACACAATTTACAGAACTTATTCTTATATACTTATTCTTCTTTTCCTGCTTAGTGATTTTTAATATTTTATTTTAATAGAATTAATTCCATTGACAAAAATGTAGCCTTCTATAGTTTCAAGTCAGAGACTGCCTACATTTATACCTAAACATTTCAAACTGTGCCATTCATGTTTGAACATTAACCATTTGAATTCATTTTATAGAGTCTGAAATAACCTGGCATTGCTAACTAGCCCTCCATTCCCTTAAAAGTCAATCATTGAACCTGTTTTCTGAATCACACTTACGGGTTTACATGGCTTCTGGTCCTGTCCCTCCCAAGTCTCCATCCCTGGAAAATACCCACAGAATTCCTCCTCCCTCTGATTTGAGTTTTACAAACAATACTTTAAATATGGTAAGCTGCCTTCCTTATGCCCTCTCTCTCTCTGCTTCCTTCCTCCTCCTCTTTGATCTTAGAATATTTTCAACTTTTCCATGTAAACGAATGCTTAGCTGGTCAAGTATTGTTTGAATATGCCAGTTAATAATTCGATTATAATGTTGCTGAATTTGAACATTTTTCCAAGAAACACTAGTCTGTTTTTACATTTTAAATTTATTCTGGCTTTCTTTTTTTTTTTAAAGATTTTATTTAATTTAAGTATGTTAGTACACTGTCATGTCTTCCAGACATACCAGAAGAGGGCATCAGATCTCATTACAGATGGTTATAAGCCACCATGTGGTTGCTGGGAATTGAACTCAGGATCTTGGGAAGAGCAGCCAGTGCTCTTAACTCCTGAGCCATCTCTCCAGCCCCCATTATTCTGGTTTTCTATCTGATAAATGTTAGGTTTTTTTCCTAAGCAAGTTTGAACAAATTTTTGTTAAAAAAAAAATCTAAATAACAAATGGTGGTTTTAATATTGTGCCTATTGATTATTATATAGAAATTACAATAACCTACTATTTTACTGGTGCTATAAAATTTGTCTACATTCTATTTGTTTTATTTTGTTTTCTGTGGGTTTTTTTTGTTTTGTTTTTTGTTTTTTGTTTTTTTTTTTGAGACAGGGTTTCTAAGTTATGTATCTTCTTTTTCATTTCCCTGGCTCCTCTCTGCCAGCTACAACTATAGTGACTTTCCTGGTACTCACTGTGCACAACATAGCCAGAACCTGGAACCTGAGCGTGCTCTCTGTGTTACAGGGAGGCTACACTCCTGGCCTTCGTCACTCTGTTCCACTGCAGACACTACCATGCTCTCCACTGTCTTTGTGGTGAGCTGTGTAAGAAATGTGTTGTTGAGTGTGTCTCTTTCCTCTTGTATGCTCCTCATCTGAAATTGCTCCGTTGTTCCCTTCAGAAAATAACGTGCATAGTGTCCTTTTCCTTTTGCTGTGCTCGCCGAGTCTTTTGATGTCTTTTGGGGGGCAGTGTTCACCTCTAAAAGTCTCTGTGCTTGTCATTGAACAATAGAATCAGGTACAACTGAAATATAAACTCATTTCTTTCTAAAGTTAGTGACTTGAGGTTTCTTTTGGGTGGATTTTTTTTTTTTTTTTTTTGCATGAGCCAAATATTGCTGTGTTTGTTCTGTTGATCTCTGGGTATTTCATCTGTGTTTTCAAGTTTGAGGTGCAGTGTGGCACAGACTTTCTCCTTACATGTGCTTTTGCTTCACCGTTCTGGGTGATTTTATGAACTGATGGACTGCTGCAGCTTCATTGCTAATTGTGTTCGGAGAGTGTGTTTGCTAAATCTTCTCAGATGAGAGCTGAGCACATTTATCTCCTAACATAAGCTAAGACTCTCAGCATCTGCGACCTTTTCCCAGTCCTAAGGACGTCACCACATTCAGCTTTTCTCCTGTCATCTTTTTCCGTCTCATTTTCATACTGGGTATATTTTGATGGTCAATATTTAAGTAAGCTAAGACTTCTTAAAATTTTGTTTTAGATTTGTTTAAGTTATTTTATCTGTGAGTGTTTTGCCTTTGTTGTGTATATGTGGACAACTCACACACCTGGTGCCTCAGGGGTCAGAAGAGGGCATTAGTTTCCCTGAAACTAGAATTATGAATGATTGTGAACCACATGTCAGAACCGGGAATGGAACCCCGGTCCTCTGTAAGAGCAACACGTGCTCCTAACTACTGAAATGTCTCTCCAGCCCCTGCTGTAAAACTTTGAACATTTTTTCTGCTCACGCTGGTCTCTGGCATGGCTTTGTTTAATCCACCTCTGTTTACCCATTGCATGTTGGGGCCTGATTCTTTCTGAGCCTAGTTAATGTGCTCAAAAGTTCCCTATGTGCAACTCTTGTTCATATACTTGGGAATTTATGCTTGCAAAAGTATTCATTACAGTTATTTTTATTTTTTTAAGTCTCCCGTGTTTTATTGTGTCCTGCTTTTATATTTCATTATTAAATCTTCCACTTAAAATGTACACAATATCATTTTAAAATTTTTAAATGACGTTTGTCCAGTTGTATTTTTGAGATTTTAGTCTTTATTTGTTGATTTTGGAGGGAGTCAGCATTTGAGATTGTGCACTGGGGATTATGTTCCGAGATCGTAGCTCTGGCCCCTGCATAATATGCCCTTTCCTCTTCTCAATCACTCTTTCACATTTTCAAAAAAGATTCTCTGTCCTTTTGAGATATATCTGAGCAAATACCATAGGATTGGGTTTCAATTCTCTAATCCTCTTTGGAATTAAGATATTTGGAATTTGGATTTGTGGGCACAACTGGTATAGCGAGACCATCTCCCCCTCCCTCCCTCCTTCTTCCTGCATACCCCCTCACCATGTACACTGTTTCCTTTGATTTCTAGAAATCATTGTGTCTCTATCTGCCCATGAAGCCCCACCCACGAGCTCTGTTTCACAAAGTCCAAAGCTTGTTCCAAAATGATCCCAGGACTAGAACTAGGCTAACTGAAGTAGAGATATCTCCTTTCTCAAGGGAGGTGACTGCAGTGTTCTCAAGCATCCCTTGGTAAGGGTCATGTAACTCATCTGTGCATACAAATGATAGCCCAGTCTCCATAACCTCGATTGGTACACTTCCATCAGTTGCTCACTTCTCATTCATTTAGGGACGAATGGTTGAAGGACCCTCCAGTGATCGGCCATGTGGAACTCGCCATCACATTTCTTCTGGCCCTTTATCAAGATCTCACCATGACTCCATTTTTTTCCTCGCCATCTTCAAGGGAGTCACAATCTACTGAGGGAGTAGGACAGTAACAGGCCCACCATAAAAGCACAAATGTAGAGACAGGCATAACTGATGCAAATGAGACATCGCACGGAGTCATCGCTCCTACTGTGGGTAGTCGTGAATAGTGGGGCACTTCCTTGTTCTGCACCCCACCCACCACACTCACCCACATACCCCTGCTCACCATCAACCCCACCCACCCCACCCACTCACCCACCCCTGTTCACCACTTTCTGCTTCAGGTCTCTTTCCAAGCTGCCAAGTCTCTCACTCACAAATCTTTCAAGCTCAGGGATGAAGGAATGATCCTGAACTCTTTCCCTGCCTCACCATCTAATCAAGATCTGCCATTGCCTCTTTTCTATTTTTTAATAGTCTGTCTTCTTTATGTCGCGTCTGATGGATATCTTGTGTTCACAATACTTTTACTGTCTCCTGGTCCTTTGACTCAAAACCTAGGTTTAATTCTTGGGTGAGATTTAAAACCCACTTTTAAAATAAAAATGAACTTTGCATTAAATAAAAAATTGCCACAAAAGCTCATTATCATTCACACAGTAACAAGTTAATCGTTCATGGAAGACATTACTACATTTGTTCTCAGCTCAGTAAAACAAGAGCAATAATAATACATCAGGACTACACTATGTTTAGGTGAGTAAAAATGAAGAATGAAGTCTAACTGGCTGGCTACTTAGAAAACTAAGAGGTGTCTACTTTTCATGCTTCTGGGATCAAATTACCCAATGAGGGAAGAAGGGATTGTCTGGCTCTCAGCTTGAGGCAATACAATTTGTCCTGCAGAGGAAGCAAGGGGTTCTGTGGGAAAAGGACCATGCTGGGGAACAAAGGGGACCACAGCTCTGTGTGGGTAGAGCATGTGGCAGCTGCTTACTCTCCTCAGTGGAGCAGGAAGCAGAGAGAAGGCAGGAAGAAGGAACGCGCTATGAACCCAGTGACCCATTCTTCCAGTTAGGTCTCACCTCTTAGAAGCTCTAGAACCTTCCGAAGCAATGCTACCATTAGGGACTGAGTGTTCAAGCAACCTGAGCTAGTGGGAGCATTCATAGTCAAAGCCTAACAAAAAGATAACAATAATAGTAATGAAACATAAAAGCTATTTTTATTTCATATCAATTCGTGCCTCAGGAATATTTCAGACCCAAACTTTGTGTGTTGCATGTGGGTAGGCCTTTGAAGTCTTTAGGACAGAGTAAGCACGCTCTTTTCATGCTCTCCATGGCTATGTTCTGGCTTTCTTCACAGAACCGATTCGTTTCAAGACCTTAAGGCCATCCCAACTAAAATGTTTGCTTGAGCGCCGATTCCAGAAAGAAGTCACCAGGCCTGCTACAGGGTCATGGCCACGCCTCCTAAAGACAGCCTTTGTTGTGTGGGAGTGTGCGCTTGCACATGCTTGTGCATTGTGCTGTCTGTGTAGGAGTGTGCGTCTGCATGTTTGTTCATGGTTCTGTGTAAATGGCTGACATGAAGGGAGACACAGTCGTGCCTGTACTGGCTTCCATCTTACTCCACAGGATCCTAAGATGTAATACTCTTAAGCAGTTTTAGACATTGCCTTTGTCTGTGGGTGTTCAGTAACAAGATTTGAGAGCCAATTTGAGAGGCCTTTGACTCAGTAAACCAAGCATGGGGGATTACAGCATAGAACTAAGGTGACGTTAAATACTTGAGATTTTGAGTTAATTATTCACCCAAAGGACAAAATATAGAGCCTGGAGCCACTGTTTCCCCACTGGCCTGTGAGAGACAATCACTTGGAAGCACTAAGCTTTGTATTTTATCTGAAGAGCAAGTACATGCATTCCTGAAGCCTGCATGGAGCATGTCTGTGGTCTGAGCTGCAGCCTGAAGCCTGCATGGAGGTTGTCTGTGGTCTGGGCTGCAGCCTGAAGCTTGCATGGTGCTTGTACGTGATGAAGATGAAAAGTCAGTAGTCTTCTACATGTAGACCATTGAAGACTATATGGTGGTTAGATTACAATTCTGCGAACAAGCCCAGGCTGCCTTCTAATCTTCATCTCCAGTGAGTTCTGCTCTGTTTGAGGATCATTGCAAAAGGACCAAGTGACAGAAACATCTGGTTTTCTCTGCCCTGTCTTTAATGTAAGATGTTAAATTAGATGTGCATAAAAAGCATTCTTTGTGAAACATGACTTTTAGCTCACATGAGTTTTTTAGAAGAGGATCAGAAAAGATGACCACATGGAACAGAAGTTCCGACAGGAGACTATGGCTCTCATACCCTCGAGACAAGTGCAAATTCATTCTCTCAACATGTATGCCCCGTGAAGGAACTGTTCCTTGATTCATATGAAGGACAAAGAACCATGCTTACAACAATTTCCAGAACAATAGCATCTTCTCGTTTTGCTTTTCAGACACTTGGGTGTGGTCAGGTTTATTGTCTTCCTATTCCCTGTCACTTTAAGGGCTTCAACCCAGATAACATCCCACCTTTCTGTGTCAAGTGTGCCTAAAAGACTTCTAATGAACAATGAAATACAATGTGGTCATTACATATGAACACCTTCTCTAAAAGTATGACCAAGTATTTCACCTAGGCACAATGGACTTGACATGGCACATTGTAAACATTGTAGTTTGAATTTTCTGCTGTGCACAAATCTGCAGATTTTGCAAGACATGTGTTCATAGTGGGAAACCAGAATGTGAGTGCCTGGTGGCATTTCCTTCCTTTCATATACACAGAAGGCAGATGTGAGGATTAGATTTGACAGTTTGAGCTTGAATTCCAAAGGGAAAAGACAAAGGATTCTCAAGGAGCTAGTGAGGTGGAAAGAGAAATAGAGCTGAGGGGAGATGAGAAAAGGCAGCGCCTGTGTAGGATGAACTGGACCAGTTCCAGTGACTACTGTCAGGGCCTGGGGCCAGGGAAGTCTGGCTGAGTCCATCTCCTGTATCAGGACTCCTATTGATATAGAAAGGAGATGGGGGGGGGGGAGACTACCATAGTGATAATTGAGGGGCCTTTCTGTTGTAAGAACATCCAGGGCTACGTAGTCAAGAGTGTAAGCTGTAGGACCTCAACTTAGGGAAAAGGCTACACCAAGGACAGAAAGTCAGACATCCCATGACAAATGTTCTTTGGCTCTTACTTGACATTCACACAGATCTTGATAAAACATTCATGCAGGTATATACTAGTGTGTATATCCATGTATATATATACATATACATGTACATGGAAGAAAGAAGGAGGAGGATAGTCCAGTGAATCTTGAAACAGAAATTTTCTAGATTTAAACCATGTTTACAGTTAGACTACATTAATCTTCAAAACTTACAAATATGTGTAAAATGCTGCAGTAGATTGTAATTAAAATTTCAGGAAAAAATTAATTGTATTGTTTAAAGACTTTTAAGCCATTATAAGTATATTCTAACACTGTGTGTGTGTGTGTGTGTGTGTGTGTGTGTGTGTATTGTCTGTTGCTGTCAACAATTTTAAAATTGGTTTGTCTGAATTTGTCTCATAGAAAAATTAATAAATAAACACAAAGCAAAAGCTTATACACAGCTTAACTGAACATGGCTTCTCTGTGCTCAGCAGTTCAAGACACATTCCTTCCAGTCCAGCACTGGACACTTCACAAGGGCATCTATTTATTTGTAAGGATTTTTGTTTGGAAATCTCAATATTCATCCCAACTTGGGCTGCAACAGGAGTCCTCCTGCCTCAGCCTCCTGAGTGCTAAACTACATACCAGAGTGACTTTTTTTTCTCTTAAATATATAAGAACAGTGATAGATTTAATGATCAGATATCAAATCTGCAAAAGCCTAAGGAAATGAAAAGAAGTTCACTGGAAAAGATTTAACTACACCCTCAAGTTTCTTCCTCTCTCTCTATGTTTTCACGTACATGATAGGAATCTTCTTAATTATAAACAATAACAATTAATTAAATTGATTGACTAAGTTAAACATAAAGTCATTTTATCTCACCCACATGTTTATAATTCTGAATGTTATATGGCTCCAGTCATTTATCATACAATGTGCACAGCACACTCAAAAGTCATCCAATCACATCACCAAAACCAACCACAACACCCCTAGGGGAGACCAACCATTACCGTATCACCAGCGAATAAATAAATGAGGATCCTACATATTCCATCGTGTTGGTCCTCTGAGATCTGTGCAAATTGATATTTGTAGTTCTAACTGCATATCAAAAATATCATAAAGTAAGAGAGTTGTATCTAAATAACTATGTGCAGATCTCCTTATCATTGTTCCTGAAATAATACAATGACTACTTACCCAGCAATAATATTATATGAATAATGCAGTGTGACTTTCTTGAGAGACAAATGTGCAGTCCCTCTAGACAAAGCACAGAGGGTAAGCAGAAGAAACCCTTTCACCCAAAGAAATAATGTTACTCAAACCTAGCATAGTAAGCCAGCGGGTTTCTCAAAGTATTATCAAAAAGTCAAGCCAAAATGAGTGACTACTCATGAAAGCCACATTTCTGAAGCTCTCTACCCAACTTTCAGTCAGCTCCCTGGATAAAAGAGCCTTCTCAGTTTTTTGGTTTTTTTAAATTAGGTATTTTCTTTATTTACATGTAAATTTCTCCTTTCCCAGTTTCCCCTCCAAAAAACAAACAAACAAACAAACAAACAAAAACAACAAGAACAAACTCCTGTTGCCTCCCCCATCCCCATGCTTGCCACCCCACCCTCTCTCACTTACCCCTTCTCAGTTTTTATCACAGAAACTGCATGGTATTGGTACAGTGACAGGCAGGTGGATCAATAGAATAGAACTGAAGACCCAGAATTGAACCCACACACCTATGGTCACTTGATCTTTGAAAAGGAGCTAAATCCATTCAGTGGAAAAAAAGACAGCATTTTCAACAAATGGTGCTGGTTCAACTGGCGGTCAACGTGTAGAAGAATGCAAATTGATCCATTCTTATTTCCCAGTCCAAAGCTCAAGTCTAAGTGGATCAAGGACCTTCACATAAAACCAGATACACTAAAACTAATAGAAAAGAAAGTGGGGAAGAGCCTTGAGCACATGGGCACAGGGAAAATTTCCTAAACAGAACAACAATAGCTTATGCTCTAAGATCAAGAATTGACAAATGGGATCTCATACAATTGCAAAGCTTCTGTAAGGCGAAGGACACTGTCAATAGGACAAAACAGCAGCCAAGGGATTGGGAAAATATCTTTACCAAACCAACATCTGATATATATGAAGAACTCAAGAAGTTAGACTCCAGAGAACCAAATAACCCAATTTAAAAAATGGGGTACAGAGCTAAACAAAGAATTCTCAACTGAGGAATACTGAATGGCTGAGAAGCACCTAAAGAAATGTTCAACATCCTTAGTCATCAGGGAAATGCAAATCAAAACAACCCCGAGATTCCATCTCACACCAGCCAGAATGGCTAAGATCAAAAACTCAGGTAACAGCAGATGCTGGAGAGGTTGTGGAGAAAGAGGAACACTCCTTCAGTGCTGGTGGGATTGCAAGCTGATAAAACCACTTGGAAATCAGTTTGGCGGTTCCTCAGAAAATTGGACATAGTTCTACCAGAGCACCCAGAAATACCACAGCTGGGCATATACCCAGAAGATCCTCCAACATGTAATAAGGACACATGCTCCACTATGTTCATAGCAGCTTTATTTATAATAGCCAGAAGCTGGGAAAAACCCAGAAGTCCCTCAACAGAGGAATTGATACAGAAATTGTGATACATCTATACAATGGAGTACTACTCAACTATTAAAAACAATGAATTTATGAAATTCTTAGGGGAATGGATGGATCTGAAGAATATCATCCTGAGTGAGGTAACCCAGTCACAAAAGAACATATATGATATGCACTCTCTGATAAGTGGATATTAGCCCAGAAGCTCCGAATACCCAAGATATAATCCACAAACCACAAGAAATTTAAGAAGAAGGAAGACCAAAGTGTTGATACTCTGATCCTTCTTAGAAGGGAGATTAAAATGCCCATGGAAGGATTTTCAGAGACAAAGTGTGGAGCAGAGACTGAAGGAAGGACAATCCAGAGACTGCCCCATCTGGGGATCCTTCCCATATACAATCACCAAACCCAGACACTATTGTGGATGCCAGCAAGTGCTGGCTGACAAGAGCCTGATATAGCTGTCTCCTGAGAGGCTCTGACAGTACCCGACTAATACAGAAGTAGAGGCTCACAACCATCCATTGAACTGATCACAGGGTCCCCAACGAAGAAGCTAGAGAAAGGATCCAAGGAGCTGAAGGGTTTGCAGCCCCATAGGAGGAACAATATGATCTAACCAGTACCCCAGAGCTCCCAGGGACTAAACCACCAACCAAAGAGTACACATGGTGGGAATCATGGCTCTAGCTGCATATGTAGCAGAGGATGGCCTAGTCAGTCATCAAGGGCAAAAGAGGCCCTTGGTCCTGTGAAGGCTCTATGCCCCAGTGTAGGGGAATGCCAGGGCCAGGAAGCAGGAGACAGTGGGTTGGTGAGAGAGAATAGGTTTTTTTTTTGGAGGGAAAACCAAGAAAGGGGATAACATTTGGAATGTAAATAAAGAAAATATCTAATAATAAAATAAAGAGCCTTCTCTTCAGCAACTGTTGCTGCTTATGTAACCTTGAGGAAAGGGCCTGTGGATTGCACAACTTTCTGAACTTCCTGGGTGAGCCTTGCCAGCCTCTCTCCATGGAAGAGTAAATATACAAGAAGATATAATGAGGTTATGTGAAAATACTGCATGGTTTTGTGAAAGGAACTGGCACAGCCGTGATTTCAGTATCGGTCAGAGGATCAGGAACTCATCCTTCATACATGGCAAGGCTCAATAAACTCCAGAGGCTAGCCTACCATGTGGCCTGAAGATAAGATAGAGGTGTATATAGAATAAGTTCCTGAATAAAATTAAGGAACTTTTAGATATTTGTACATTATTTTATTTGTTTTTTCAACACTGCTTATTTTATTTGTTTTGCAAATCTGAACCATCTATAGAAAAAAAAAGATAGCCCAGTTCACTTAAGGCTTGAATCCCAGCACCTGGGAGGCAGAGACAGGCAGACTTCTGAGTTCGAGGCCAGCCTGGTCTACAGAGTGAGTTCCAGGACAGCCAGGGCTATACAGAGAAACCCTATCTCGAAAAAAAAAAAAAAGACTTATAGTCTTAAGATTGTAAGCAATTTTTAAGAAATTGCCTAGTTGTTGTTGTTTAATTGCACCTCCATGTTAGAAAATTGCATGTCCTGAATATTTGACATTATATTTTACATTTTATTAATTGAAAAATAATATTAAATATAAAACAATATTTTTGATCATTTCAAATTAATGGTTCAATTGTAAAGACAAATTGAATAAGCCTTTCTGTGACTACAATCTCTCTGACAGTGTCTACTTAAAAGGGAAAAGAAATATTAATTTGGATGGTTCAGAATTGCTCCAGGCACTTAAACAAATGCTTCAGTTCACTATGCATACTTGTTTATCTTACATCTAAGACCACTCTGTTTAAATAGAGAACAGTCACAAACTGTTCCCTTTTATCTTATAACACAGAAAAATGACATGGAAGGCCCTCCCTAAGAAATACATCAATGTGTAAGTGGCTAAAGGTCACTAAAGGTCACTGTCTGTGGCCATAACATAGAGGCAGATAGAGTGGGAGGTGGGAGGTGACACACTCCTGGACACTGGAAATCCTTCACCTAGTATACTCCCAAGTTCATAACTGTTTCCTGATGGAGATTTTTAAGGTTTTCCCTAAAGGATGTGAGCAAATCCATCTGATGGAGTTGATGATGGAAAGTTAATTGCTCACCTCTTTCTATCTCTGTCTCCCAAAGATTATCTACTTCTGCAAACAAGACTCTCTCCAATAGCCATCCTAAACAACAAAGAGAAAACAGCTTTTCCGCATCTGAGGCTGGGAACCACCACACTGTGAGATAGATGAGCGTGACCAGTAATGGATGTAACCGGGGCCCCATTCTGTACAGAGAGCACATTTGCTACAAACAAGGAAGCCAGCTTTTAGTTAATGTCAAAGCATGAGTATTGGTTCAGCAGCTCAGAGACACCACAGTGATGAAAATATTAACAGGAATAAGTGAGCACTGGATTTGAGAATTCTTCTCCCTTGAAACTGTCCTGTACATTAAAATCTACTCTAGATGTCACTGCGTCTGAGATAAGGTATTTTTGGTAGACTGGGATTAACCTGAAGCTCTTACAATTACAGGGTACAGCTGAATTTAGGACAAAGCACCTTCTCCATTTGATTTTATAAACCAGTGTGTTTCCCTCTGCTGATTTCTATGGAATTTTGAGGCAGTTAGGTAAAAATGAGTTGACAAAAGAAATCCAATTACAAAAAACCATGAGCTGTTAATATGAAATAATTAATGTCTAAACTTGAGAGTTGTGCAAAATACTCTCTAGGGAACCCACACCCAGTGGAAATGGCTCATTCAAAATAATGGTTCATTTTAATCAGTAGTTGACAACAGGATGGGAAGCCACATTAAGTAAGGTACAGGGGACCATCTGGTGGGAAAAGAACATGGCTTATAGCAGCTCAGAAACCAGCCAGATCCTGTGTAAGACTAGGCATCCCACCTACTTAACAGTTAGAGGAATCAAAAAGGAGAGCGGATTTCTGACACTCTTGCCTATGATTCATTTCAAAATTATTTCCATTGTGTGTTCCCAAGCATCCGCAACATCAGTGTGAGGAGTAAGCAGGAGACTCCTGGTAGGAACCATACCCTTTCATCCCCGTGACAGCCAGTGAAGTAAACTGTCTGCAGTTTTCTTCTTTTTCAAATAAGAATATTTGATGTACATTCTGGCAGTGTTTGTGTCTTAACACATGTGCGTGTGC
>JADRCD010185607.1:0-11787 GCA_019843815.1 Montemys delectorum | reverse complement strand
CTTTATCTTAAAGGCACTGGAGATATGGACAGGTAGAGTGGTTTCAGGTGAGTCCAGGTGCTCCCCAGCACAGGCCCCTTCTGGGGGTCTGACCCATGCGTCCCTCACTGTGCGTGGTGCCTTCCCAAGCCCCAGAGCTCTGAGTACTTTCTTCCCAATCTTGCCCAACACTCTTTCTAAAACAGCCTAGCTGAGTTCACAATAACTAGTAACACATTTAAAACACTTTTATTTGCACTTATTTTATGGTGAATTTTTTCCAGGGCCAAAAGTGCAGTTTCCCCTGGGATGTGGCTTGCTTCAGGGCAGCCTCCTCTCTACGGAGAGTGTGTTCCTTTTCAGTGAGGCCAACTCAGAGAGGCAGGGGGGTTTACCTCTGGGACAACCTGACCCCACTTCAACTATGCATTGTGGGAGCTTTGCTACCTGGAGATGTTCAGTGAATGGAGAATCTACATCTAAATCTTAAGTTCAGCATCACCCTCTGAGTTTTTAAGCACAGGTAGGAAAATGAGCACTATTTTGGGGCCACCAATGCAGTGCCCAGCCCCACTGGTTGGCCTGGGCATTCCTACCAACTCCCCCATTTTATCACTGAAGTGACACACTCTGATTCTTTAAAGTTATTCTTGAGGTACCTGGTGGCTTTTCACATTTCAGTTTCACAAATACCGTAAAAGTGAGCATGAAGACCTGAACCTCTTGATTTGCATGATTTCATAGGGTTTTCTGGGTCAAGAGAATAGTGAACCATTTTCACAGGTTGCCCTAGGGGCTGGCAGGAAGAGCTAATGTGATATAAAACATTCTTAAGCACATGCCGAATGCCAGCACCTTGAGCTCCCAAGGAATCCCCTTGAAATCCTCAAGACATGTTTATGTGCTGGAGTTAATGCCACCTCCTTGTGAGCCAGACAGAGGGACTGTAATTTACCTGCCGCTACCCAGGGTAGGACAGACAGACACAGAATAGGAACTGCTGTGGTCTGGCTGAGATCCTTTGCTTGCAGTACCCTGCCTTCTGGGAGGGAGAGGCCTCTAAGAACACCAAATGGAGAGAAGTGAGGAGGTTGAATTGGTGACTTGGGTTATGCCTGCCTTGCTGTTGCAGGGCGGTGTTCTAAGGCTGACGAGGGTTGACTTGGACCTCTTCCTGGGACCATAAAGATGTATTCACAGGGCAAGCCCTGCTTTTTGTGCCCACAGACACCGAACTTGTTCGACTGTTGGCATCTGTGTGCATGCAGGTGAATAAGGATCGAGGTCGGCCCAGCCACCGGCCACCCCTGCCCCACTCGAAGGCCAGGCAACCCTGGAGCATCCCCGTGCTGCCAGACGACAAGGGAGGCCTGAAGGTTTGAAAGGGCTGGGGAGGCGATTGCTTCCTGCTGCCAGGGCTGGATTAGTTTTGGGGAGGTGAAATCCGCATGACTAGCTGTAAAGCTGGAGAGCTTATGGGAAATGAGGGGACCTGAGGAGACTGGGGTAATCACAATTGCTACTTTACAAGTATTTGGAGCCTAGAATTGCTCCCCTCAACTTTAGGACAAGTCAGGAATCAAGACAGTGATGTAGAGCCCCAATTTATAAATGGAGAGGTTTCTTTTTAATCCTGTAGGGTGTAGTCCTGAGCTGGACACATGCACTGCACTGGGTCTGTGGCTCTTTTTTACCTGTGGGATGCTGCTCTCTGACCCGGCACAGCAGCTGCTTTTGGAGAAGCTGAAAACACAGAGATGACTTTTAATGCCTCCCATCTGACTGCTGCTTAAGGGTCCCTGCAGCCCTCTGCTCTGTTTCCTACAAGTGCCAGAGTCTCTCTTGATGTCTCTCCCTTTTCTTGCCCCACCCTGCTTGTTTAAAGCTGAACTTTATTCCTGAGAGACAGACACCTGCACTGCCTGTGTACCAACTTCTGGGGTCATTCTGCTCTGGTCTGCCTTCCTCTGTGGCTTGTCCAAGCTGGTCTTACAAGGCTGTCTTCTGTGGCCATGACCCCATCTCACCACTTTGTGTGTTGGTGGGAGCTGCTGAGATGCTGGGCTGTAGGCCTGGTTTTACACTCAACCCTGGGAGGAGACTGACCATAGCTACAGATGGCTTAGGTTCTAGTTCTGTTGATCTCTGGGACATTTCTAGGGCAGGTGGAGGGAGGCTGTGCAGGGAGCGGTGCCAGCCTTTTGGAGCTACCCCTGGGCCTCTGCCTGTCCCTGGCAAGGCCCCAAGCAGCCAGCTCCTTGCCCTGTTCTATGTTTCTCTGCATTATGGCATCAAGGAGATGGGGGAGTGTCCTGGAAAGGCTGGGGAAGGATTTGATGAGCAGTGCTCTTTTGGGAAGGGTGCAGTGGCTGCTTGGCAGTGACTGCCTGACACCCAGGAAGGGGAGCACTGTATGGAGCTTGTCCCTGGGCCTGTCCTGTTGTTGGTACAGTTGGCTGCTGTCTCTTCCTTCCCACACAGTCCTGGTGGAGCCGGATGTCCAACAGGTTCCGAAAGCTCAAACTTATGCAGACACTGCCACGTGGGCTGGCTGCCAACCAACCTTTGCCTTTCTCTGATGAGCCTGAGCTGGCACTGGACTCCACCATGCGGGCACCCCCCCAGGACAGGACTAGCCACCTTGGGCCACCTGAAGCAGCCCATGCAACCAAAGACAGTGGTGAGAAGAGCTGTACCTGGGGTGGGTTCCAGCAGGGGCACCAAGGCCCAGGTTCCACCTGCTAAACTCTAACAGGCCATGAGATGAGACACAGGACCAGTAGCTGGTCTGGGAGATACTAGACTAGGCACACGCCATGCTGGTTGCAGTAGAGGGGGCAGCAGTAACCGGCACGGGAGCCCTGAGGTCTGGTTCTTCACTTCCTACTAAGGACCACAGGCCAGGCACGACCTTTGATGGTTGGTGTCGTCACTATCTAGCATGGTTGGCTTGTGGTACTGAAAGGATCTTGAAATACAGTGAGTTATCACAGTGAGGAGGTGAGCCTCACATCACTGGGGGCATTGAGCTGACTGAAGGACCTTGCCATTTTGCTGAAGTGTTTCCACACTGGAAAGAAAACGGATTTGATAAGATCCCCCCGGCAGTCAGATTCCCATCCTGGATCGACCCCTTTGGTACCACTGTTAGAGACAGACTATTGAGTGAACATGCTACCATCTGACCCAGCACAGCAGAGGCTGGAAACATACTCTGAGAGGACTTTAAATGCCTTCCATCTGTCAGTATATTGAACACCAATTGTTATTAAATATTCAAGTCCCCAGGAGAGCTGGATTTCCAGGCTGTGGGCCCCTAGAGCCACTGTGCAGGCTGTGGTCGTGGAGAGGGCCATCTCAGGAAGTGCCTATTTGTTTTGCAGGTCCTGGGAACCCAAGAAGAGAGAAGGAAGATGTGTTACTGACAACCATGGTGAGTGGGTACCTAAAAGCAAGCAAGGCAAGAGAGGTTGTGCCTGGCCTGTGGACCCTCAGCCGAGCTTCTGTGCTGGTTACTGATGCCCACTTTGTTACAACTGCCAGTCCCTGGCAGCTTGATTCTGAGGAGGATGGGTGTGAGTGTGTGCCTCCGCAGTAGCCACAGGTAGATGGATGGTCACAATGGGTACCCGATGCTCCGGCTTCTAGGGATCAGACCCGACACCAGCCCTGAACTGTGAATGAAGCCTTGTGAACACTTGGGGTCTCATACAACCCAGGGTGACCCCACAGTTGCGGTGTAGCCAAGGGTGACTTAACGTCTAATCCTCCTGCTTCTGTCTCCCGAGTGCTGGGGATCCATCATGCCAAGCCACATAGTACCTGGGCCTGGTGAGTGCAGCATGCTAGGGAATCGACATTCCAGTGGAACCACATCCCCAGATCATAGCGGCCACCTCTAAGTCCTGGTCATGTTGTAGGGACCGAAGGGGACAGATTGATGGGCAGTCCGCATTAACAGAAGACTCACCATTCTGGTTAAGTGGGGGAACTGAGGACGGGATGTTTCCAGTCTAGAAAGGACCTCAGTTTCCTGACCTGCAAGCTTAGAATTAGGGTAAGCCAAGAGTATCAAAGGCCTCTGCAGCCATAGCGGTACACATAAGACAGCAGCTTACTCCACAGAGTTAGAAAGCTACGGTCTTCTATTCTCAGGCCCTATTGATCACATGTTCCCAAGGCTACCTCACAGTCCGAGAGGGCTTCGAGAGCTCTGGCGATTACATCCTGTGCTAGCCTTCCCACTGCTAAGACAGAACCTTTTGAGTACAACTTAAAAGGAAGGGTTTTTTTGTTTTGTTTTGGTTTGGTTTGGTTGTTTTTAGCATATGGTTCTAGAGGTTCCCATCTGTGATCTTTTCGTTCTGAGCTGAGGCTCTGTGGTGACACTGAATGTCACGTGAAGGAAAACCATTCAGTTTGTGTCATGAGGAAGAGGGAAGGGATCCACCACGTCACTTCTGCTCAGGGCAGAAGGCTTCCAGTCTAGTCCCGCGGGCACAGCACACTGTGCAGGCTGGCCCCTGAAATCTGTCCAGGTGACCAGGGCCCTATTCAACACCAGGGATGCCATTGCTGAAGGGATGTGGAAGATAGATCCTGACAGAGAAGATGCCTCTCGCTAAGGGGTGACCATCATCCCGGTGGTAGTTTTGAAGAGAGATCATCTCCCTGGAGGCCTCTAGCCTAGCGCTGTCTGACCTTGACTGTGTTACCTCACCTCTCAGGGCTTGATGCTCTTTTGGCACCGAGAATCTCCTGGTTAGAGCATCTTGTCGCCGAGATCCTAATTCTGGCCAGCAGAGGGCAGTATTGTCAAGGACAGGCGAGCCTGAGCAACCTACCAAGCCTAGGCAGGGTAGGTCGGTGCAAAGCTGCCAAGCAGAGAGGTCTCTCCCTTTGTCCATACTTTGTCTGGCCATCAGGTGTAATTAGGGGCCCCCAAGATGATCAAGATCGCACATCCAGAGTGAGTCATGGTGGCATTTTTGGTTTTCATCCTTTGTGGGGTTTTTTTGTTTGTTTGTTTTCTAAGCACTTTTAGTATTTAGTATTGTGGGATAATGCTATACTAAGAGCAGCAAATACCTCAGCCCTTCCTAGGTGTTCAACTCTGTACACATTCTTACCTGACCTCCCCAGAGTTGTGCCACACCAGTGGTATTACCATTTCCCCTTAGTGTCTTGGGCCTGATTTATTAACAATTTCCCATGATCTTTTCCATGTCGTTAAAACCTTGTTTAGCCACATCATGTTTAATAGCCGTGTGACAGGACATTCCATCACAGAATGACTTCACCCAAGACAGACCCATGGGAGCTGGGGAGGGGCATCTATAGCTCTTTGTAATTTTAACAGCTCCGCTGAACATCCTTCTACTGCAGTCTCCTCAGCCTCCTATATTCCTCAGGCAAAGAATGTGAAAGTCATCGGCTTCCAAGAGGGTCATGGAAATGCCCATCTGTGGCGGGCTGCCCGCCCGGAGTATCCAGCCCAGCTCCTGTCAGATAGAGGAAGCTTGTCCCTTCCAGAGAGCATGATGCCCATCTACAGACTGGCAGAAAAACAGCATAGCCTGTGAGAGAAGCCTGGGAGGCTTGCCTCCAGCCCTGGCACTCTTCTGTCCCAGTGCTTGTGTATATCAGAGGGCACCAGTGGGCTCACTCGGTGGCCCACGGTGGATGACTGTGGGCCCATGGCGCTGTTGGCCCCGGGGTGGATGTTTGCAGCTACTGGTGCAAAGCTGCCTGCCTGCTCGCCTGCCCACCCCCAGGCGAGGTTAGCCGTGGGATGTCTGTCCCCATGGAGGACCATCTGGCACCATGTTCAGCCTTTCCTTAATTAAAATAAACATGGACACTGGGCTGCTACTGCAGACACCAGCAACCAGTGCGGTGTGGGTTCTATAGTGACCCCACTACAGGCTCACAGGGGAATGCTGAGTCACAGTTGAGGAGATGACTAAGGCGGAAGCATGTCTAGGGTATGGTGGGCAGGAAGGGACGGTGGCTGGGCCTAGAGCCCCCAGCCTCTGCCCTTTACGCTTATCCCAGCATGGCACATGCTGGCTTTGAGTCTCTGCACCTCCTGTACCCCTGGATCCAGGCATGCCTACATCCTGCCCATCCTGCGTCTGGAATGTTCTTTGCCCCATCCCCTTTGTACGCTACTTTAGCATCTCTTAGTCTCTCTGGTTTGCTGTCCCCTGTCCATACCCTCCTCTTGCCACAGTGCACTAGGTTACTGGAAGGAGAGTCTTAATGAAGTCTGGGCTCCTGTTGCCAGTGGAGAGATGTGCAGAGGCGCCGTCATCTACGGTGCTGGGAGCCTGGATCCTTCCCCAGTGCGGGAGCTTCCTGGGCCCATCTGATCCCGGCTTGTCTTTTCCAGCTGCGAAATGGAGCTCCCTTCCCGAGGCTCCCCAGTGACAAGCTGAAGGCCGTCATCCCACCCTTCCTGCCCCCGTCCAGCTTTGAGCTGTGGAGCTCCGACAGGTCCCGCACGTGTCACAACGGGAAGGCAGACCCCACGAAGACTGCACTGCCCCCAAGAGCCAGCAGGGCCCACCCCATGGGCTGCGTGGGCACAGACAGTGTAAGTCATCTGGTTGCTGCACTGTAGCACTGCTCACAGAGATCCGGGTGTGTGGCTAGCAGCGGGACCTCAGACACTGGGACTCAGGGTCACAGCAGCTGCTTTGTTCTTTAAAGTGAGAGATGTCCCTTAGCTAAGTAAATGCTATCGAAGAACTGAGCATGTGTGACTGAAGTGTTGCAGGGACAGGGTGTGGGGGCAGGGACTTCTGCCCTCTCTGGAGCCCTGGCTTCTTTCTGGGGAACACAGTGTGAGGATCCACTCTAGCTCTGCCACCTCTCCTTCAGTTGGTGAGGGAAGTGGGACCCAGCCAGAGAAATAACCTAGGAAATGACTTACTATTACTGGCCTGGCGGGGTACGTCAGAAATGGGCTTCTTGGCTTCTAATCAGCTATATAATGTTGCTCAGGGCTGTGACCAAGAACACACACTAGGGGGCCACTGTGTGCACTCCTGGTGCTTTTGTGGGAGGAGACACTTGTCCCTTCGACCTCAGTAAAATCTCTCCCCTGGAGCCATTGGCCAGTTTCTGATCTGGCCAGGTGTCTTTGGTGTGTAGACTGTCTACAGCGTGGTTGCAGTAAGCGGGTAAGTCGTAGATGAGGGCTTAGGACAGGTCTTGCTGTGAGTGACAGCAGACTCCTGGGTTTCCACTGTGTCCATGTGGCAGGATTGTCCCTAGGGCTGGGCACTCTCTGTTCCTAGTGGAGACAGGTGTACTGGTACGTTGGGTAAGTGGAATGAGGTAGGACTGTCACATGCTGGCAGAGCATCCTTTGATTTCTTCCCGTGGCCACCTTTTCTGGAAAATGTCGCTAACCTGAAAGGCCTGGATGTCAATACTCGTGATTCATTCCCTCAGCAAGTATTGTCTGACTGCTTCCTCCATGGAGCATAGAGCCATGGGCACAGAGCCTACAAGAGGCATTTGAGCACCTGGAAAATGAATGTGTGCTCTGGGAGCTGGGAGGGCACCAAGAAAGCCTCCAGATCACCCATTGGAGGGAGAGCATAGGAGTGAGGCCTCACGCTCTGCTCACCTCAGGCTGGATGGTTTCTTACAGTGCTCTGTGTGCTGAAGCGTGTGTGGGTAGGGCTGTGCCCCTACTGAGACTCATGGGAGAGGCAGGAGAATCTCTCCCAAGGACGTAACACTTGTGTGGACTCCTCTTGGCATACCCTGGCTTGTGGCTGCAACTCTTCAGTCCCTGCCTCTGTGGTCACTTAGCCTGTCTTGTCAGAACTGCCTGCGTCCCAAGGAGGCCTGAGATTATACTAGGTGGCCCCGGCAAGTTCTTGTTCTACTCTTCTCTTCCTTCTTCCTTACTTCTTCCTTCTTTCCTTCTTCCTTCTCCCCTTCCTTCCTTCCTTCCTTCCTTCCTTCCTTCCTTCCTTCCTTCTCCCCTTCCTTCTTTCCTTCTTTCCTTCCTTCCTTCTCCCCTTCCTTCCTTCCTTCCTTCTTTTAAAAGATTTTATTTTTAGTATATGTTTGTGAGTATTTTACCTGTATATGTGTACAGTGTTTGCAGAGGCTAGAAGAAAACACCAGATCCTCTTGAACCAGAATTGCAGATCATTGTGGAGCCACCATGTGGGTGTTAGGAATAGAACCTGGGTCCCCTAAAGGAGCAGCAAATGCTTCTAACCTTTGAGCCACCTTTCCTGCCCCATGTTCCTGTGCCCTCAAGTTCTTAGCACTTTGATAAGTATCTCTGAGATGGTGGCACTTGACAGCATTCATAGGTTCTAGAGACGAGGATACTAACCTGCCTTCTGAGGGCCACCAGCCAGCCCATGGTAGCCTTTGTTCCTTCTGAGTGCTTCTGGTATGCTCAAGCCAGGACTGAGGACAGTGCATAGAGAGGAGGGCAGGTCTCTCAGTAGCCACTAGGTCACTGAGGATCAACAGTCAGTGGCTCAAGTGAGCTGGCATGCGCAGTCTGTGGTCAGGCTACGTGGATGCCCAGGCTTCTGGGATAGGGACAATGGCATGACAGGGAGCCAAGCCCAGGCTGCCTTGGCAGAGACACATGCCTTTGAGACCAGAGGACAGGGCATCACAATAAAGAGTGAGAAGGATGGTTGGTGAAGGGCCCGGAGCACAGAGGTACTGACCAGGAGCCAAGGAGTCTTGGCACAGTGTGGAGCAGCTCCTCATGGAGGGGAAATGGCTAGAGCACTGGAACCTGGTGGAACTGAGCTGGACAGGACTCACAGGACATGAGCAGCATAACAGAGGGAGGCTGGACCCCAGCAGACCTTGTCTTGGATACACTGTGGCTTCCCTGGTTTTCAGCGAGGAGCTTCCTTAGCACTTCCTGAAGGGTACTCTGACTTATGAGACCTGAAGTCAAGCAGCCAGTGTTGGGACAGTGCTCCGTGGCCCAGCCCGAGGTAATGGGTTGTTAGCTCTTTGCCATGGGACCCTGGGGGTCAGGGAGATGGGCGTGTATGTGCCACTGTGCTTGGTGGACAGGAAGAAATGCCCTATCCTAACTGCCTGGTTCACCTCGTCCTCACAGGCTGCTGGCCGGCCAGTCAAATTCCCCAGCATCTCTAGAAGCCCCACATCCCCTGCCAGCTCCGGGAGCTTTAACCACTCGCCTCATTCCTCAGGGGGTGCCAGTGGCATTGGCAGCATGAGCAGGCTAGGTGGAGAGCTGCATAATCGCTCAGGTAAGCAGTCACAGGCCGTGGGAAATGGGACGGTCCCTGGGCTACCACCCTCCGTCCCCTGCTCCATTCACACACGACACCAGGAACAGCGGTCCGCCACCCACTTCTTGGTGCCAGTGGGGATTTTTTAATGAGCTGTCAATTCAGAGTTTGCCTTTACTCATTTTCCCCGAGGTGAAGCTGGATGGAGAAGGAAGAGGTCAAGTCCATAATGTTTTTCCCATTTCTCATAAAGAGTTACAAGAAATGGAGAAAATGCAAAGGGTTTTCATGACGCACACACTTACTGAAGGCTAAGCCTCAGGAAGTTTCTATTCTGTCACCCATTGAACAGATGAGGATTCCGAAGCTCCAACTGGGCAAGAGATGTGCCCGGACTTACCCGGCGAGCTAGAGGCACGGAAATGTCAGAGCAGGGGCTCCCACAGTTCTAGGCTACAGCATACTTACAAGTTCTCCCAAATATCTCAAGGACTAGCCAAAGACAGCTCTTTGAGAGGGACATACCCACTGCGTGCTAC
The DNA here is from genome assembly GCA_019843815.1 of Montemys delectorum. Lineage (NCBI taxonomy): Eukaryota > Metazoa > Chordata > Mammalia > Rodentia > Muridae > Montemys > Montemys delectorum. Next base: position 2,015 of record JADRCD010185607.1, on the reverse strand, counting down.
TACATAAGATATAAATGCATCAGGGAGAAAAAAAGTTGAATACCAGATGAGTCAAAAGACAAAAGGGGGTGGGGGAGACATAAACACACCCATGAGGGCTCACTCGGCACTAACATTTTGCTGTAACTTTGCAGTGTTTTATTTTGTGCATATTATGAATATTTATACATACAGTCAGGATGATTTGTTGAACACTGTGTCAGGCCCGATGCCGAGCCATCTAAATGGTCCCTGAACATTATTGTCTGCATGCTCCAGGTGAGGGAGTTGGGCTCCAGTGACTCTCCTGAGCTCATACAGCTCTAACTTAACCCAGCCCAGCTGCAGAGCCCTGGCGAGCCCGGGGCGGGATGGGGGTGGAGTGAGGGCAGGAGGGTCTGCTCTGCACTGTCATTTCGGGGCCATATGCGCGTCTGCTGCTGCTCTAAGTACTCACAGGTCTCGCTTGGAGTGGCTACTTCTTAGAACTCTGTCTGAGGCTCTCCTGTATTCTTGTGCGTGCACATAATGTCTTCTGAAATTAAAAAAAATGTTAATGTTTTTTAATGTATTTTACATATGAGCTTGTGTGTGTGGGGGGGGGCGTGTGTAGCACACCATGCTTGTGGAGATCAGAGGACGATTTGTAGGACTCAGTTCCCTGCCTTGCCGCTGTGGGTCTCAGGGATTCCCCTCGGGTCATTGTCACCTTGTTGGCACCCACGCGATACTTTCAGACTTTCTTAGTGACCTCTGTAGCCTGAGCTCCACGGCTGAGACAGCTAATTGCCTTTTAAAAACCATGAATGTCACTTTGACGGTGCACACGCCTTTAATCCCAGCCCTCAGGAGGCAGAGGCAGAGGCAGGCTGATCTACAGATCAAGTTCTAAGACATCCAGGTCTACATAGAGAAACACTGTCTTGAAAAACAGAAACCAAACCAAACCAAAACAATAACAACAAAATAAAACAAAACTCCACCTCCAACATGAATTTGTCGCTAACAAGCTCGCTACCGTTGAGTCATATCCCTCATTCACTTTTTACTTTTTATTGTGAGACTAGCTGTCACTAAGTTGCTCAGGCAGGCCTTGAACTTGCAGTTCTCCTGCCTCAGTCCTCTCCAGTACTTAGTGTGTACCACCAGACCTAGCTAGTCAGTGCATGCCATCTTCCAGTTCCATGTGAAGTGCTGGCAGGTACACCTGCAGGCAATAACCAACTGTGTTGTTCCATGCAAACCCATTGCCAGTGGCTTCCTGGGAACAGCTCCAGGAAGTAAGTGAGTGCATGCTTGTGTGTGTGTGTCTGCTCATCCGTGTATATATGTGTCCATGTGTCCGTCCCAACCCCTCTCCAGGTTACAGTATACTCAGGCAGCAGAGAGGAAAATGGCAGTTAGGGTGCAGTTAGAAGCTTAGTGCTCAGTGCTCATAGAGTTCTATGGCATTAGAGATTTACACATGCTGGCCCTGAAGGAGTGAAGACAAGCCAGCTCCTGCCCGCCCTGCTTCTCACTCACTATGGCACTCAGCTCTCCCTCAGCCCCTTTGGGACCTTGTGTAGAACTCTTACAAGCCTGAACCTTGAGACAGCTCTCAATCCATCACGAGGCAGGAAGGACCTGCCAGGATGCTCACTCCTCTGTCTCTTGTCTCCCCAGGTGGCAGCGTAGACAGTGTCCTGTCCCAGATCGCTGCTCAGAGGAAAAAAGCAGCTGGCTTGTGTGAGCAGAAGCCCCGCCAGCAGTGCAGTCCCGTGGGGCTGGCGACTGGCTCCAGCCCGCCTGAGTTCCCAGCCTCCCTCCCGAGCAGTGGGAGCGGTTCTTCCAGTGGCCCTTCCAGCAGCAAGGTGCTTGTTCTCTGGATGCCTGTGACACCTGTAGAATGGTTTCCTGTGACCCACGTACAGAGTTGGGATGTCGGGTTGGGAGGAGCCTCACTGGCACTGTGGTCCTGGCCACTCCTAAACTTCCTGCAGAGGTCTGACTCTGCCCCTGCAGGCCCGTGTTCACCCACCTTTTCTCCATGTCAG
>JADRCD010185603.1:7013-22996 GCA_019843815.1 Montemys delectorum | reverse complement strand
TGTGTGTGTGTGTGTGTGTGTGTGTGAGCGCATCTGTGTGTATGTGGTGTATGTATATGTTCAACTGGGTGGGGCATGTGAATATCCATGTGTTTTGTGTGGAGTGTCTGTGTATGTGTGGTATGTGTGTGTGTGTGGTGTGTGTATGTGGTGTGTGTATATAATACACACATATATAGTGTCTCTATGCGTGGTATGTGAGCATCTGTGTGTATATGGTGTATGTGAGCATCTGTGTGTGTGTAGTATATGTGTGTGTTCGTTTGGGGGAGGTATGTGAGTATTCGCGTGTGTGGATCGTCTGTGTGTATGTGTGTGTGGTGTGCATGTGTCTCTCTGTGTGTATGGTCTTTGTGGAGTATGTGAATGCTGTGTGTGTATTGCTATTTTACTTTCCCCTTTGTATATAACAGAAACATTCAACAGTATAGTATTATTCAACCTGTTCTTAGTTTAGGTGGATTTACTGGCTGAGAAAGTCAATCCCAACAGACCCCAGCTTTCCCCTTGTTGCTCTTGGATGGCTTTCCCTGGGGGAAGACAGAGTACTCTTCCCTCCTGGAAGACTTCAGCCAGCAGCAGTAGGGACTTAAGCTCTTTACTTGATGATTCGTAAATGGATGTTTCTTCCAATAAGGCCTTCAGATGACAGGAATCTCAGATTCAACTGCAGTCTCATGAGAAAGTATAAATATAAGATGCCTCAAACTGGCATTGGTGGTGGCACACGCCTTTAATCCCAGTCACCCGACCTACCGAGGAACGTAAGATTCTCTCTCTTTTCCACAGTTCAGGTCTGCTACCCGTTTTCGCTTTGAGGCGTAGGCTTTTCATTCTCTCTCGGGAGCTTGTCTCTTGCCTTTTGTTGTTGGGGTGCTACAGGGTAATGAGCTGTTTTGTTCTTGCCTTGGAGCCCAGCTTCCAAGTCCTCATCCAAGGACTCAGCATTGAGTATGACCAGGAGTCAAGACTAGAGACACAGTGCGGTGCCAACATGTGAGCTGTTGCCTGCTATTCTTCTTAAAGAACAGGCATGTTTATGTATGAGAGTCTCTAGGTGTATACAGACTTCAGAGACTCCTTGGGGAAAGAAAGGGACCCAGAAGGGAGTAAGTAGCCATGGAGAATGCTCTCAGGAGAAAACTTCTTGACTATCTAGAGTGAGGGATCAGGGAGCTTTGTGGCTTTTTTGCTTAACAAATACAGAGGTTTTGGTACAAACAAGGCATATTTTAAATGTGCTTTTAATTCGCCAATGAAGTGCCATCATCCTTATTTAAAATAGGTTCTGCAAGCATCATAACTGTACTCAGTGTGGTCTTTGATGTATCATATTAGGATGTCTGTTTCAACCACATATGTCAGTATGCTGTATTGTAGGATCCGCATTTGCTTAAAGGGAAACTATATAGGTGACTAAGGGCTTTCCTATCCCTTAGGGTGATATATCATATCTCTGTGATACAGTTTTTGGATGCTAAGTGATGCTGTCTTCTGTTGCGCTGACTTGATACAAGCTAGATCATCAGAGAGGAAGACGCTTCAATTAAAGAAAATAACTCCAGCCGGGCAGTGGTGGCGCACGCCTTGAATCCCAGCACTTGGGAGGCAGAGGCAGGTGGGTTTCTGAGTTCGAGGTCAGCCTGGTCTACAGAGTGAGTTCCAGGACAGCCAGGGCTACACAGAGAAACCCTGTCTCGAAAAACAAAAAAGAAAAGAAGGAAATACCTCCATAACATGGGGCTCTAGGCTGGCAGACTGATAGGGCATTTTCTTATTTAGTGATTGAGGTGGGAGGGCCCAGCTCTTTGTAGGTGGTGCCATCTCTGGGCTGGTAGCCCTGGGTTCTCTAAGAAAGCAGGCTGAACAAGCCATGGTTGCAAGGCAGTAAAAGCAAAGCCCCTCCAGGGCCTCAGCATCAGCTTCTGCCCCTCAGGTTTCTGCCCTACTTGAATTCCTTTCCTGACTTCCTTCCTTCAGTGATGGACTGTGATCTGGAAGCACAAGTCAAATAAACCCTTCCCTCCCCAAGCTGCTTAGGGTCATGGTGTTTCATCATTTCCATAATTAACCTACGACATCTTGGAAACCTTACCTGGCAGCTTTGGAGTGAGGGCCATTCAGAGAGAGGAGAGACCCAGGCAAGGTGAGTGTGTCACATTCTCACCTAAGTAGGCAATTCTTTTTCAGTATTGTATTTATTTGCTAAGCTGTCATAATAAAACATGGGCACGGTGGAGTAACTGACACAAATTTATTTCCTCGTATTTCTGGAGGCTAGAAAGATTAGATCAGGGCATTGATGATGATGACTTCTCTTGACGCCTGTCCCTGGCTTACTGACAGCCTCTTTTACACCGTGTGTGTTTTCATCTGTCTTTCCTTTGTGTGTACCCAGTGTTTCGTTGTGTCTGATTTTTCTGCTATAGGGACACTGGTCAGATTGGATGAGGGTCTACCCAATAGGGTTCTCATTTCCTTCAGTCATGTCTTCTCAAGTCCTTGTCTTCAAATAGAGCCACGTTCTAAGGGACTTTAGAACTAGTTTTCGGGTGACAGAGACTACCACACCTTAAGCATCCCCTCAGGTGTTAGAGGCTCTTGAGAAGCAAGGTTTAAGTCTCTTTGACGGTGGTCAAACAGAGTGACCTCGAATTTTTTTTTTTTTTTTTTTTTTGCCATTCTAGAAATAAGTTCTGAGACACTCTCTGCGGATAACACAGTGTTAAAGTTAGAAATGCCAACAGTGATAAAGGCCCGTTTGAGTGACACCCTGATTAGCTGAGAGCCAGGGAGTGACTTAACCTGGCTTATAATTAGGTCTTTTGGGTTACAACCTAGTTCTACCCATCTAAGACAGATGAGACAGATGAGAACAGTAAGCAGATGGCTCTGACCTCACCGTTGCCTTCAGCCACATCCCAGAAGTGCTCCAACACAAGGGTGGTGTGACTTTCTTCTCAAGATTGAAGGAGGGAGCCTGCCATGAATACCTCACAGGGAATGTGCTGAGAAGAACATTGTGCCTTCAAAGCTTTTTCTCCAAAGGATGGGTTCCTCACTATGAGTTGAGGATCAAGGCCAGTGAGTCTGTAACAGAACGAGGTTCAGCAGTAGACGGTAGTTAAAGTGATCCACTCAGGGTTCTAATCTGGAATTAAGATAGGAAATGGTTTTGTGTGCCTATCAAACAGCTGCTATGTTTTGCAGCATCGTGTCAGATTGTCGCCATTTAATCTGCGAGTCGTGCAGTGACCTGGAAAGCTGAGGTGTGAGTAGCTTCCCTCTTAAGTGGAGGTCAAATTTGCAGATGTGTGTTTTAAAGAAACCATTTGAAAACTGCACAATCAGATACAGAGTATTGGTCTAAAAACTCATACCTGTGCTAGGAAGCAGCAAGGATTTCTACCCAGCCCTGGGAAGAAACCCTGTAACAACCAAGTGGCTTCCCAGTTGGACTGGCTCTCCCGACACAGGCTGGATACCTCTCAGGAAGTCATTAAGAGAGAATGGCATTCCAGGCGTTTCCTAGCCTGGGTTGGACTCTCCTCACTGGCTACAGGTTGTTTATAAAGTAAGTTATCCTAATGCATAAACAGCGATGTCCTTTTAACATACAGGAGCACTTTGCTGGGCATTTTGTATCTGTGTTAATCATGAGATGGAATATTTGCACTGTAGATCTACTGTTTTTCAACAAATGATTTATTCAACAAAATTTGAGATAGTCTTTCTGAGAGCACAGTCCACGAAGGGGATGGTTTATACTCTCAGGGAGTTTGTAACCTGGTAAGGAAAATGTAGACTTTAATATAATAATTTCAGTTTTGAATGCACGCTGCTTTGAATAAGTTCTTCAAAGGAAGAAGTATGATTATTGAGATAGTGGAAGCGGGGGAGAAAGAGAGCCCGCCTCAGGCATGAAGGATCTGCTGGCAAGAATGAAGGGTGAGGAATTAATGAAGTTTGCTGGGGAGGGCTGGAGAGAATGTGCCGGAAGACAAGGACTTTAACAGACTGAGCAGCCTGTGGGGCAGAGAGCTGGAAAGGAGACCAGAGACTGGGTTTATATGCCTTTTTTCTTTTTCCCTTTTTTTTTTTTTTTTTGGTATAACTGGGACAAATCACTCTCTTGTTCTCAGGACCCTTATTTATGTCATAACTGACTCTGAGTCAGCATCTGAGTGTCTCAGATCCCTTACTCGTGTAAATTGCTGGCATGCTTACCATGGACTGGGTAATCCCTACAACCTGAGGTGAATTACCATTGCCCTCCAGTAGTCAGGTCCAACAGTAAAGAAAAAAAAAACATGGTGGACTGCTGGCTCTGTGTCCTGGGAATGCAAAGGAGATGGGATTAAGCGGGTTAAGCAATCTTCACAGGAGCAGAGAAGACTGGAGGCTTTTTCCAAGAAAGCTTTCCACTACAAAGTGGAGAAGTACAGTAAGCCTAAGCAGCCTATGGGAAAGTTGTGTAGTATCTAAAACTATTCAACAGAACATCAATGGCATTGGGTAATACTCTAAAGAAGCAGTTCCCAACCTGTGGGTCAAGACCCCATCGGGTATGACCCACATCGGGAAAACACGTATTTACCTTACAATTCATAACACCAGCAAAATTACAGTGATGAAGTAGCAGCAAAAATAATTTTATGCTTGGGGGTCATCTCAACAGGAGGGACAGTAACTGTATTAAAGGGTCTCAGCCTTAGGAAAGCTGAGACACAGCTCTAAAGAACCATATTCTAGGGCTGGAGGGATGATGACTCAGCGGTTAAAAGCACTGACTGCTCTTCCAGAGGTCCTGAGTTCAATTCCCAGCAACTACAGAGTGGCTCACAGCCATCTGTAATGGGGGTCTGATGCTCTCTTCTGGTGTGTCTGGAGACAGTGTACTCACATTCATAAAATAATAAATCTTTTTTTTTTTTTTTTTTTTTTTTTTTTTTTTTTTTTTTTTTTTTTTAAGAACCATGTTCTTTGGAAATCGCCAGCTCCCAGCAATGTGTCTCCGTGTGTTGCATACATAAGGGAGTGCAGAAAGGGTGCTCTTGGTTCATGTTTGGTTACGGCCTGTCAGGAAATGCCCTTTCTACGGCCGGGGGTCCTGCCTGTGCCGCAACTACTGTGATAGATTTAGAAGTTCAGGTCAAGGATGAGTTGCAGTTGGGAAGCTGAAGGAAATGGAAGGCTCCTGAGGGAGGTGTTTAGAAATCGAGGGTGATTTTGGTGTTGTTTATTTGAGAAAGATCTCGCAGAGCCTTTTTGACCAAAAGCAGCCTTTGAAGAGCTTTGCTGACGTCATGTCTTGTTAGTTTGCTTGCTTTCTTTTCTCATGTATTTACTAATTTTGTGCAGAGCCTGACTCTAGCCCAGGCTGGTCTTGAACTTGAAGTGATTCCCCTTGCCTTCAGCTTCCGAGTGCTGAAATGACAGGTGTATCCCACCATACCTGGCTTAAAGATATTTTCTGTGTATTCTTGTGTGTCTTTTCCTGGGGAGATGACAGTAAATGTCCACTTCCCCCCTCCCCCCCCCCCCCCCCGTGACTAAAAGACACAGTTCACCTTGGTGGGTGGTGTAGTTTTTAATACCACCTCTGGGTGGTATTTATAATCAATGTGGAATGACATAATCATATTTTGCCATCAGACTACTGAGATTTTCACTTTATGGCAAGCTGTCCTTGGAGGGACACAGTTTCTTGTGTTAAGGACAGTGAAACCATTCACTTAGCTGAAGGTGCTTGGAGAGGGGAACGTTGACTGACTAAGTAAGGAGTTCAGGATGTGGGTTTCCATGACAATCTGATGAAATGAACAAATGTCACTAGGCATGGTCATTATGTTGCTCAGATCAGTGTTCCAAAATTTGTATGTTTGGCAGACATCTGTGGGGCTCTGGTTAATACAGATCTCCATGCCTTCCCCAGAATTAAAACGTCAAAACCTCTGTGGTCCCTGTGGGTACTTAACAATTGCACCAAGTGGTTTCTTGTGCCGAAACAAGTTGAAGGAGCTCGGAGACTGTCGATGCTTTTTTTCCTTGCCTGTTTTTCTCTCTCAGCTGGGCTTTGTAGCAGCCTTTTCAAGTATAAATGGCGATAGGAGCCTGAGGCTGTAGCATTCCAAGTGAGAAGCTGGAGCCCAACAGAGCCACTTTAATTAGCTGGCCTGGATAGCCAGGACTGCATTTCCCTTCCTCACACTATGCTGCCTGCCTCGGGATGCTGTCTGTCTGTCCTTCCTGTGATTGTGTTTCTCTTCATGGCATGCAAGTGTAGTGGGGGAACGTTTAAGAACCATGATCTATTGATTTTAGCGTGTGTCTCCCTCCATTTTACATCTCCCACATTAGTGTGATCATAGAATTTGACGAATTTTTAAATTTTTATTTATTTTTTATTTTTTTTTACAACTTTTGAGAAGTGGTGAATCTTACATTCCGTAAGAGATGAAGGCTAGGTTAACAGAGGTTGCTTCCTGTACAGTCTGAAATGCAGAGAAGCCGCCATAACCAGGGGACACCTCGATGCATCAGGGAACTAGTTTCAGATAAGCTCCCTGCCTTTCTTTATACTAGTTACTGATAGCTAAGTAAACACTTATCCCCAAGCACAGTGGGTTAAGAAGTGAATATAATCTCACAGAGTCTTGGGACCAAGTGTTAGGAGCAGGCTTAGGTGCTTGGTTCTGATTTGGCATTGCCTGGAAGGTTGCGGTTTACACTTAGCTGGTGTTGCTGTCCCCAAATATCTGACCAGTGCTGAAGGATCCATGGTGCCAACATAAACATCGTCACGGTGTAGCGACTGGCTTTCTCCAAAGATTCCAGGGACCAAGGCAAGGAAGAAAGTCACAGTGCCGTTAATGCCTTGGCTTCAGAAGTCTCCGATAGCTCCTCTGTACATGCGTTTGGCACACACACTAGCCTTGGCTCACCGGGAGACATTGCACATGGCGTGTGTGAGTGGAGGTGAAGGGCCACTGGGGCTGGCTCCGTTTCCCTTCTGCTGTTTGTCTTCATCATCATGGCTATTTCATCCCCTTCTGCCGTTTCTTAAAATGAAAATTCTCTATGACTGCTGTCCCATTCTAGCATATCTGAATTTTTAATGAGTTCACAGATTGCCAGTGCCTGTAGTTAAAGCACAATGTCCAATTCTGTAGGTCTTGGCTCAGTCAGTCATGAATCAGACTGAGACTTGGCGTTCTCACTTGCTTCTGTTTTTATGTGATGTCCTGAGTGTCAAAGCAAGTAGAGCTAGCAAACCTTCAGCAGCAAGGTCTCCAGTGCTCCCTGACTCCTCTCTTTCTTTGGAAGACAAACAGGTCTGTGAGAAGGAAGTAGAGGAACAGCCGCTTCCTCCACGATGAAGTTAGTTGAGAAGTTAGTTAGATGGAGGTATGCAGAAGAGCAGAGTCCATAGGGTGAGGGAGGAGGCAGCGTGAACTTCTTAACAATGAAGGTCAAGTTTCAGGCAGCAACAGATGGATGCTCCAAATGGAAAGGTAATTAACTAGCAGGGGCGGAGGGGACTTGGGAAAGGATGAGATGGAACTCAGAACCATGCTTAAAATCAGATGTGCTAATGCTTTATCTAGACCACAGATGTCTGCTGGGGCATCCTCAGTCCTTCCTTCTCACTTCACTGCCCTCTTCCTTGTAGACAGGCAGACAGACAGACAGACACACACACACACACAGACAAAGACACATAGACACACAGACATGCGCTCACACATGCATGCTGGCTCACTCACTCAGACACTTTTGAAACATTAGCAGTCAGAAAAACTCTGGGCACAAATAGTGTTTCTCCAAATAAAATTACACCTGAAATGGTCCCATGAGAGCCACACGCTTTAAGTCTGCTTAGACAGAAGCTGAAATGCTGGCCTGGGAACCTGCTCTTCTCTCCTCTGGTAAGCCTTCTCTCCCGTGTGCTTAACACATCTCTTAAGAGGAACATATTGAGTGCCGCAAGAACGGAGCAGTGTCTGTTTCATATCTCTGTACCACTCTGTTCATGGGTAAGCACAAACTTCCAGCCTTGTATAATAAATAGAACAGGGAAGTCAACACTACGTGTGGCGAGAGCGAACCCCCTGCCTGTGAAGCAAACAGAAAACATGGCGGGCTCTTCATGCAATGCAGGGGGAGTTCTATTTTCACATGCAGTGATTTGGGGGAACATACCAAATAGGAGAGGCCTTCAGCCACTGCTTTTTATGAGTCCTTGGTGCCGTGAAGGTGGCTGTTGATCTGTACTGCCTAGGATCTCCACTGTAGAAGATTCATTCCATAGATGGGACAGTTACTTGCAGTGACGCGACAGTCGTTTGGTGAGGTGCTCTACTGAACATTAGCCAGTGAGTACATATGTGCCTGGCAGGAATGCAAAATACTGTAACGACTTTGAAAACTAATGTGACACCTTGTTTAAAAAAAAAAAAAAAAGTTAATGCCCCACATGCTGAATCACCATACCAGTTACACTCCCAAGTCTTTACCAGAGATAGATGGAGTTTATATCTACACAAAAGCTTGCACATGAGCATTTACAACAGCTTTGTTCAAAATGGCAAGACACTAGAAAGAGGTGAGCAGATAGATTGTGTTTCATGCATGCAATGGGCCACTGCCCAGCAGGGGAAAATAAATACCTTTGATGAATTGAAGTAGCTTTGATGAATCAAGGCGAATGAAATTTACAAATGTCATGCTAAACAGAAGGCGGCAGCCACACAAGGTTACCAGCAGTTCCATTTAGATTTTATTCAGTAAATCCCAAAGTTATCCCCATATATGAGACAGGAGATTGCCTGGATCTTAAGAAGGACATTGACTACAAAAGGCAACAAGAGAAGTTTGAGAGACAATAAAAATTCTCCATTTTCCTCCTGCCCTCCTATGAGAAAATGACTCAACACAGTGTCCTTGTGATCAGGAACCCAGGCTTCTCAGGCCCAGTCCTGCGGTTACCTTGGCTCTCCATGGCACATCCTACGTGCGAGCCAAGTGTTCACCCCCCTTCTCTGCCTGTGTTCGACTCCAGCACCCATCAGATCGTTAACCTGCCCTAGGCTGCGGGTGTCCTCATTAGAAAATGAAGGGGATTTGTTTTGTTTTGTTTTGTTTCTAGACAGGGTTTCTCTATATAGCCCTGGCTGTCCTGTAACTCACTCTGTAGACCAGGCTGGCCTCGAACTCAGAAGTCTGCCTGCCAAGTGCTGGGATTAAAGGCATGTGAGCGGCATGAAGTGGATTTGTTATCCAGCTGATAACCCCCAGGACACAGCTTCTCATCACGAATTTGTGTGCACACATGCCATTTTGCCTTTCTGTAGGTGCCGGGGAAGGGGGAGGGGGTAAGCAAAAGGGAATCATTCATGTTTTCAGAAGAGTGCCTGGTAGGTGGCTGCCAGTCAGGAAAAATCTTAAGGCTTCATACTGGCTCCTCCTAACATAGAGCACCCAAGATTCAGTGTGACGTGGACATGTCTCAGTGCCTGATTCTTTCACTGCCGACTCCATGGCTTTGATGAACATTCCACGAGCCATGCTGATTCCTTCCCTCTGGTCTCTAGGGTTTTAAGGACAGTGAGGGTAGTCTCCTGGTGTGACCATACTGGGCTCTCTATGTCATATATATATATATATATATATATATATATATATATATATATATATGTCTTATGTTTGGCTTTGTCTTTTTTTTTTTTTTTTTTTTTTTATCAAAACCTTAGCGGTCCTAAGCCCTGGGACATTATCTGCCAGCCGTCATGGCCAGAGCCACTGCAGTACCTGTAGATATTAGTGGGTGCTTACGGGTGTGCAGCAACCCCTCTAGGTTTATGGTTGACTCTTACAGGAAGAGAAGCACGACCTTTCCTTTGCAACTGTGATAATATTCTATGTTAATCTTCCTCCCTCCCTTGAGAAAATCCCTCCATTTACACAGTTGCGTGTCAGACTTGCGCAGCCACAGCTAGCTTTAATGCAAAGACACCTAGCAAAGCCTCAACTCTCAGACATACCTAAGACAATCGAACCAGTTCCCCTTTTACGTGCCCATGTGACCTGTGTGCCTTGACCCGGATTTGCTTTCTAACAACCCTCACCTTCCAGAAGTCAGCAGTCAGTTAGACTTAGGGTTCTAACGTGTCCTGTCTGGCTCCTCGGACCATTGCACGTCAAATTTTTCTGTACTTAAAGGGCGTAATCTGAGCCTGAAAGTAAGCATGCTGTATTTAAGTCTACAGAGGATACATGTGTTAAATCTCTATGCGGGCGAGAAAGCACCGGCTGTTTTAGGTGATAAAGATTTCCCTACTGCCCAAAGCAGAATCTGCTATTTTCTTGAATAGTTTTAGAGCTACCTAATTAAAGAAACTGGAGCCAAGGCTCCTGGCCGTCGTGGGAGACGGGTGAGGACGAGATCCCAACACCATTCTGGAGCTGCTTCCTCCAGCCCCCGGCACACTCTCTTTGTGTGGGTTATTTAATAAATTCATTTCACAACCCATAGAGCACAGTAGGAAACAATGCAATTACTGAACCATAGGAACACAGCTGCCAACATCTTGTTGATTCAGAATTGTCCAAACACTTCCATGTGGGGGCGGGACAGATGCAATTTGCTGGTTCAACAGTTGACATTGATAAATTGGAGTTTCGTTTCCTCTGCCTTCTGGTGGAGGTACTAATGAACATTGAAAGGCTAGAGAAACAGAGGAGGAAGGGAGACTCTGGCCTCATCTGCATACTAAGTAATTGGACCTGGGAAACTCGACACCAGTAGGTAATGAGCGGACATATTTGAAGCCACTAATAAAAGCCAAATAAAATTAGACTTGTGAAATATTAATTCTGCTTACACATTGAGTGGTCTGGAGTCTTTATCCTCGGGTGAAAGTATTGCTTTTTCCTAATATTCTTTCATATGTTTCATGAAATGCTCTTTTATGTTAAATGGGGCACTGTGCCAAGATTCCTTGGCTTCTGGAAAATGATCTTTAAGGTTTCTTCCAAGCTGTGTTTTTCCCCCCTCCCCCTTGTGTGGCATAAGAATTTGCCTGAGACAATCTGCACGCCCTCACAGGCTTCTGTTTTGTACAACATTCAGCTCCTCATTCGTTCAACAAGTGTATGATGTGCCAGAAATAAAGGAGGTGACCATCTGGAAGCATCCCCCAGGCTCCTCACAAGAGCTGCCATTCTAGCAGGGAGATGGTAGATAGAGCTGAGGGATGTGCTAGAGGGCACAGGGCAGGATGCAGGCCCCGAGGAGGAAGCTGCTTACTGACCTGGGGACCACCAGACGCTGCTGCTGGCAGCTTCCAGCATTTTCAGGTAGATTCCTGAAATAGATCCGTAGATGCTGGGCATGAGAGGCATCCCAGGGCTGTGCTATGTGCCTTGCAGGCTCTCTGAGCTGTGTTCGGTATGGGAAAGATTATGAGTGCACCCAAAACCATGGGTGATTGCCGGGGTGAGAACATACACAGAGAGAAAAAGGCTGATACACAGAAGCCAGAGGGAACAGGATCGGGGCAGAACTGACAGCAAAGATTAAAATGTTTAAATGAAAAACTGTAATCATATAATTTCATATTTCCCTTCTTAAATAGAGGCTGTGGGCCGCAAATGAACTTCAGAACACTTTTATGGAATCACTTATTTTAATCAAATCATTACATTCGAAAACTGTGTAACAGGATTTCTGTTCTCCTCACTCACGTGAGATAGCTGATATCCACAGGTGTGAGATCCTGTTTCTCTCTGAACTAATTTGGGCTGGGGTGGAGCTCAGTGGGAGAGAGACGGGCTCTAACCTCTGTGGATTCTCTCCTGCCTCCAGGAAGCTTCATTGCACACTGCACTGTTGTCTCTGTTACACAGTGCCAGCCCCTAATTTGTGCCTTGTGTCTATTGAGGTCTTCTTCTTCCCCTTTCAGCCTCCTTTGGTCATTTGGCTTTTTTCTTTTTACTTTTTTCTTTCCTTCCTTCCTTCCTTCCTTCCTTTTTTTTTTTTTTTTTTTTTGGTTTTTCGAGACAGGGTTTCTCTGTGTAGCCCTTGCTGTCCTGGAACTCACTCTGTAGGTCAGACTGGCCTCAAACTCAAAAATCTGCCTGCCTCTGCCTCCCAAGTGCTAGGATTCAAGGTGTGTGCCATCACTGTGCCGTGGCTTTTTTCTTTTTAAAATCTGGCAAATCAGATGTTCACGTTGCTGTAAAGGATGAAGTCTTTTGGAGTAAAGTCGCTCTTTGATCTAAGTTTATTCTCAAATTCAAAACTCTTTCCATAAATCCGGATATATCCTGACAAGGGATTTCTTCTCCTCTCTTTTTTTCTCACAAAGACAAATCCCTAGTGAACATGAACAGAGCCGTGATAGGGTGATCTTGTCTTCATAGGAAAGGTCATTCAGCTGTCAATGGGATATCCTCAGGGGAAAAGAAACAGCTTATTTTTAGGACTTAGAATTTTGCTTTTTTTCACATGTCAGTCTTTCTCACAAATAGACACCATGTGTGTTTTTAAAATCTTTACTTAATGTATGCATGCATGTATGTATGTATGTATGTATGTATGTAAGTATGTATGTATGTATGTATGTATGAATGCATGCTTGTGGAAGGGCAATGGTACACATGTGGAGGCAGGAAGAAAACTCGCAGGTGTCTATTCTCTCCTACCATGTGGATTTGTGGAGTCAAACTTGGGTCATTAGACTTGGCAGCAAGTACCTCTACCCCCTCAGACATCCCCTTCAGCCTACCACTTCTCCTTTAATAAAACAGATGAGCATGGGCAGTGGGCTTTTAAAGATTGATTGATTATTTATTTATTTATGTATTTTACGTATATGGCTATACTGTCACTGTCTTCAGACACACCAAAAAGGTCATCAGATCCTATTACAAATGTTTGTGAGCCACCACGTGGTGGCTGGGAATTGAACTCCAAACCTCTGGAAAAACAGTCAGTGCTCTTAACGTCTGAGCCATCTCTCCAGCCTCTGGTACTGGACTTCTTAAATTGACCATCTGCATCATGACTGTGTCTCAGAGTCCAAGCCACCTTCAGTATTCTTTTCCTGTCTGTGCAGCCCTTGGGCAGAGTTGCCTTGGAAAAGTGGTTTTCAGCATGCTGTGAGAAGCCGTTAGTAACTTGGTCTTGGCTGTCTGGTTTTGGAGATTAAGTAGCATTTATTCATTCATGGTTTATTTATCTTATTTTATTTTACTTTACTTGAGGCAGGGTCTTACTATGTAGAAGAGGCTGGCCTTGACATCTCAGATCCACCTCCCTCTGCCTCCTGAATGCTGGGATTAAAAGAGTGTGTGTGTGTGTGTGTGTGTGTGTGTGATTTCTTGTTTTTGTTTTTGTTTTTGTTTTTGTTTTTGTTTTTTATGAGAAGGTGGTTGTGTTGCCCAGGCTAGCCTTGAATTTGGCTCAGTGATCTTCGTGCTTCATCTCTGTAGATAGTTGAGATTGTAGGACTGTGCTACCATGCCTACTTGATGGATTGAAAGTAAGCCAGATTCATTTCAGCTTAAACCTGTTCTAAAGAGGATTTCAAAGGAATCCTGACTTTATTTTAAGTGTGTTTTTTTTCAAGCCATTTGAGAAGTTTAGGATATTCAGTTTTGAAATTCAGATATGAAATTTGACTTTAATTTTGAATGCATACTTATAATGTGTCAGATAGGACTGCATATGACTTCTGTCACACTATTCCACCCTATCGTACCTGCTGGGCAGAGGCTTGTAGAAAGCAGAAGTCAGCTGGGAAATGTCATCAGTGTGATGGACAGACTGCCATGAGAAGACTTAGAATTTTGTCAGGTACTGTCTGTCAGCTTAGCACTCTTATCAGTTGCCTCAGGGTATAGGAGCCCTGGCTGAAGAATTAAGAGGACCACGATCTACTCCTGGTTCAGGCACTGCCTTACTTAGCGTTTCATTTCTGTAAAGAGACACCATGACCAAGGCAACTTTTATAAAGAACAACATTTAATCGGGACTGGCTTACAGTTTCAGAAGTTCAGTCCTTTAGCATCATGGCAGGAAGCATGGCAGCGTTCAGGCAGGTATGGTGGTAGAGGAGCCAAAAGTTCTATATTTTGACAACCAGGAGAGACTGTCTCCCATAGGCAGCTTGCAGGAGGGCCTCTTTCACACTGGGTGGAGTTTAAGCATGGTACCTTAAAGCCCACCCCTACCATGATGCATTTCCTCCAACAAGACCATACCTGCTCCAACAAGGCCACACCTCCTAATAGTGCCACTCCCTTGGCCAAGCCTATTCAAACCAGCACATTGCATTCCCTGGCTCCCAGAAGCTTCTTCAAACATACAAGTCTATGGGACCATATCTCTCTATAGCATAATACAAAATACTCAGTCCAACTTCAAAAGTCCCCATGGTCTATCACAGTCTCAACAATGTTTAAAAGTTCAAAGTCTCTTCTAAGATAAATACAATCTCTGAATCGTAATCCCCTATAAAATCAAAATAAAAAACCCAATCATATACTTTCAACACTTACGAGCTGTGTGGCCTTCGTGTTCTCATCTATAGGGCAAAGCCATCAGACAAGATGCTCTGGGGGCAAATGGTAGCGTTGAACTCCTCCCTTTAGAGTTTGTCCTTAGCTAGGGCTCCTCATAGCCACAGGAGATGCACTGACTCCACAGGGTAGGCTGATCTTCATCACAGATTTCTACCTCTCCTTTCCTTAGCCTTCATGGTCTCCATCACTGAGAGCGCCTTCTACACACTGGACTGCACTGTCCATAGTCCCCATCCCTCACCTTGACTGTTTGGTCTGTTAGGATAACGTTTACAATCAGATCATACTCCCATGTAAAAATCATTGCCTATGGTGCCTAGACTCACAGCTGCCACTGTTTGGCAAGTGACTAATAATACCACATTGACCCTAGTATCGGGGATTAGAAGCTACATGTGAAGGAGGGAGAGGAAGGGGAGAAAAACAAAACCACCCAGGCATCTCTGTGGTTCTCGACGTCTCTCCTGTCCTCTTAGCTGATGTCCCACCTGGATAACAGTTCATCTCCAGATCCTGGGTTCTTACTCCACAAACCTCTCCCACAAGGGTGGGTGCTGCGAATGTGACACTCTAGTTGACCACATTTTGGGGGGGGGGGGTTAAATGGTAACTGACATTTTCAGTTCCAAGAGACAATTCCCACTTTCTTAATTGTGAACTTGGTAGAACTTAAGACAAGACAAGGGGGACAAAACCAGAAAATTGAGCTTAAAAGCATTCTGTCTGTAGGCTTGACTCTCCTTGCTTGTCAGTGGGTTCTTGCTTCTTTCATTTTGGGACCCCTTGGCATGTAAAAGCTTGGGCAGCTCTGTCATCTCCTAGGGCATCTGTGGGTTTATGAGGTTGGCAGTGAGGAATGGGGTGGCAGGAAAGGAAGCACACACCACCAGCCCAGGTGAGATGCTTGTGAGCCAGCGTTCACTTTAGAGTTGGACACTTATGTTCTAACACAAGATCCCCAGAGTGTGTGGCATGGGTGATCATTTAGCCTCGTGTGCCCCATTCCTTCACATTAGCTGGGTTGCCATGAAGACAACAGCAGTATAAAAAATACCCTGGGCCCTAAGTAGACGGTCAGCAAGAGTTGAGGAGTGGGTGGACAGTGACAGTAATCTCTGGAGGCAGTAGCCGTATCCAGAGAGATACGTGTTCATTGTTATTTTGGGGTGCATGCTATGAGACTTATTCTTTGTCAAGTGGGTTGTGGGGTGGACAGCAGGTGGTGGAGGTGGGACATGGCCCCTCCTCCTCATATGTACAAATAAAGCCAAAGGAGCTGCTTGGAAAAGGGTCTGCTTTGCCGGGGGGGGGGGGGGGGGGGGGCGGGGGCGGAGCACGCGGGGGGGGGGGGGGGGGGGACAACCCCCAACTTTCTACCCCCCCCCGCCCCCCAGAGT
>JADRCD010185593.1:0-10237 GCA_019843815.1 Montemys delectorum | reverse complement strand
TTTAAAAACTCATGTATAAACAGTATTGGGATTGAATTAAGATTTTTCAGTTGTACACTTATTTATTTCTGACTCTATTGCGTTGCAAAGAATTTATACTGCTTTTGCCTCAAGTAATGACCCTATCCCGGGGATATTAAGAGCCTATTCACGGGTGTACGGCTTCAACTGGAAACCAGGAAACGCACCACAAAGGGGTCCTTGGGCGGCTAGTGCTTCAGATGCTGTCTCCTGCTTTTTTCACATCTGGCAGAGCACAGTACACACAGAAACAGCACGTATCTCCTCTTAATTTATCATGCAGTTCTACCTTATTTGCTAGTCTGGCTTTTAAACCTGCAGCGGGTTAATAATTGCAAACGTAAAAGGCAAGAGAAGCCGCTGCAGAAAACATACTGATGACAATGAGAAATGACAGCTGACAACTTGTCTATGGGGAGTGGGGTGGGGTGGGGGAGAGAAAACAAAAATCTATAAAACACACAACCTTAAAATGCATTAGCCTACTGGGACCTGCTCGTGTGATTTGTAAATAACAGGCAGCCAAACAGTCCATACGAACCCCCCCCCATGATAGAGCCGCGTGTGGTAACTGATGTGCGAAATGATGATCTTACAGTAGCATCATGAAAGAGGACCAACTGCTGGTACCTTAGGAACATTAGGCTTCTACATGCTCCATTCTCTGGGATTATGGTAAACTGAGGTTTTACCCAATCCTCCTAAACCTCAGAAAGGAGAAAATGACCATATAAGTGGATCTTTTAAAAGTCATCAATTTGTTGATGAAGAACCTATAAAAGACACATGCACATAATTGCTACCTCGCAAAGGCTAGTTGGACACGCTTATTGACAATAATTCATGACATTTTTCTCAAAGATTGCAAAAGGAGACAGGTTTAAGATTAAACGTAGCTGGAACTTTCCGGCCTGACACTCACTGTCTGTTTTATCTTTATGGCTGTGTCCTTGTTCTTAATGACGCAGAAAAAGGTCCGGTAAGTGTTCTCTGGCCCCTCGGTAAAGATGGGATGGCATGTGTGTCTGTTTGCATTTCAGTGACCATCTACACAGCAATCGTGGAGCTCTGTTAGAGGTTCTTCAGCAACACGGTGCTTTTCAAACTTCAGTGTTTGTGAAGTCTATCAGTGTTTGCTTCTGTTTTCAATGTAAATGTGAGTAAAGTGCACACCGATGCAGAAGCTTATCTGTCCCTTCACGCACGGGAAAAAACATTTCAAACAGATTCTTAGCAAAGGAAGACAGGCACAATTTAGCGAGTGTGAGGTCCCACTTTATTGCTATTGCTGTCAAGATCTATTATTTGATTCTTGGCCTGCTACTGTCACATAATATAGAGTTGTTGAAATTCCCTGACCTTCCTCTATAACCTGTGACTAAAACATGCAATGCATACTACAGTGAATAAGATCTTGGCTGTACGACAAGGAGAGACATAGAGGCTTAGGGAGGGGGAAAAAATATTAAAATCATTATTTTCCAATCCTATTTTCCTTTTGGCTCTTCTTGATTCAGACACAAGATTTTTATGTTTGTTTGTTTGTTTGTTTGTTTCAAATAAATTCTATTGCTTATGGCAGTGCAATTTCAGAAGTTTTAATCTGCACCGCCATAACCGTCTTTCGTATTTGAAGGTGATGGTTTTGATGCATCATGGTTTGAACCCTTGCTTTAATTGTTTTGTGTAATAACGTTGGTAGATTTGAAGGGATTTAGCCCCACACTGGCTCTAAATTTCTTTTGCATCCAGTGACATGTTTGTGGGGGTAATGGATTTGCAGCTGTATAAGATCATAAGGCCATGCAAGACAGGGAGAGGCCAGACCCTGTGCCCTCAGCTTGATTATCCCAGTGCTGTACATATGTACATTGTGAAGATGCTCAGGTCTTAGTGCTGTGGCTTTTTAGGGTGTTTACATGTCATTTTCTAGGCTCATTATTAAGAAAAATCATATGTATTGAGTTTACAGTTTGTGGGTCGCACCTAGGCACCTGTGAATGCAGCGTGTGTTAGCTTCAGGTACCAGTCTCTGGGGGTAGTTCGTGCAGGCCTTATGAGTATTATTGTCATAGCTCATGTTTAGAAGAACAACAACCCAGGGCTTCAAATTCTCTATGCCATTTTGTTTCTGAAAAGAAACATAGGTACAAACACTGCCCAAATAGCCCCTCTTGAGGAGCTATTTGTTTTGCAAATAACAAAGGGACAGGAAAAGGGCTCTCCTTTAAAAATGTTGTGTGGGTGCCCATAATTTAAAGCCACCATACTGAAAGGAAGTATGATTTTCACAAACAAAACATAGTGGCTTAGTCATTTTCCATTTCTGGATGATGAGTGTGTCATACATCTGTATCATGTTTTTCTTGAGTGAATGGCATATATACTTAAAGTGAAGCAGGCTTTACTGTGGAGTTGCCAAGGTAACTGACCAGCAAGGATGCAGTTCGGCAGATTGCAGAACGGCAATTGAGTACACATGAATAAAAACAATGTGCATGTCATCTTAAAGCCCGAGAGGGCGATGGTGGATTGTGGATTAACTCTGTACATTGAAGAAATGGTTTTTGTTTGTTTGTTTTGTTCTATGAGAATCTGAGGTGCTCTATACTAGTCACAGTGGGGTGATATGGAATGATAGGTACCCTTTAATGGGTTCATGTTCGGCTTTATGAGGGCTATATAGAAAATAGAATTATTTCACAATGTTATTTAGCGTAAGAAACATTTCTTTTTCCTTCGCAAACTGACATATATCACTTTGCCTTAGCAAACACTAAAAGAGGCTATTTTACTTTATGATGGAAATAGAGGATAGTAATCTACAGAATACTATACCTTAAATTAAGTGTCATATATATTTAGCTCGCTCACATGAGACCTCTGCCTGTCTCTGTACCGTCTTTGTGCCAGACTGTATTCATTCATTCCACAGGCATCAAGAAACCTATTTAAATATGCTCAACACTCCTCGAGGTATTAAAAAAATGACAAGGAAAATAAAGCTCAGTATTGCACCACACAGTGTTGTTTTTTGTTTTTTTTTTTCTCTCTAGGAAGATGAATAAATCAGATAAGTCCAGAAGAGATTCACTTACATTATTCTAAGTAGTCCTGTATTGTGGATATGAAACTGCAATCTGAAATTTTAACATTTTTTTAATATAGAGAAAAATAACTTCTCAGCAGGAGTTTGAAACTCTGCACAGTTTGATTCTTTCCTTCTTAGCTGTTTTCCTCTGACATGAGCCTGAGGATTGTGCGTCATTGGCTTACTTTATTCCTTTAAGGAGTCCCACGTTACCCCAGTATAGCACCATGCATGTTTTCATTGCTGAATGCTTGAATGTCCAAGTGCCTGTCTCTGAATTGTAAGCACCTACTATTAAGAAAAAAACTAAATCTATTAATTTTTTTCCAAATTTTTCCAAAGTCAGCCCATCCTTCAAATTATTGCCAGAATGACCAAAACTTGTGGTAATACCTAGTTCAGAAGATGTTGGTCTCTCAAATTGGCTGCTAATCTTGTAGGAAACAGGGATCTGGTCTCTTTAAAGGGTCTTCACATTTCTGAAACTATCTGATATTTTAGACATATTGTGATATTGAACTGGGAAAAAAAAATCAGATTACCATCCTTTTCATCCTGACAATTTTTCTCCAGTTCAGTGATCATTATTTGGAATGTGATTATCACTTCCCAACGAGAGGGAATCGCCGTTGAATAGAAGCTGGTAACAAGAAACACTAAGGGAAGGCTTTATGTATTTCAGTGCCAAACACATCAGTCTCTCTCTGCAAACCTTGTTAAGCTATCTTGCAGCTTCTATTGATTGATTGATTGATTGATTGATTGATTGATTTGGTTACATGGCATTTTTGTTGTGGTTACTTTGTTTGTTTGGAAACAGGATCTTGTTCTATAATCCAGGCTTGTCTTAGACTCAAAGCTATCTTCCTACCAGTCTCCTGAGTGAGAGTATGACAGGCATGAGCCACCACATCTGGCTGCCTATACCACAGACTTTGAAATTGTGTTTTTCGTCATCAAGTTATACATAAAACTGCAAGCCAAATATTTTAGTTCATTTTCTTTGGTGGGGTGGGGGACTCAGCTATCCACAGAACATAGGGGCAAGTTTTCTCACAGGGAGAAACATTTTGGTGGAAGTTTTTCTGTTTGTTTTGATTTTTTTTAAATACTAAAACTTTACTGTAAGTGATTTGGCTACCTGGGGCTTTTAGCAAGTTTTTGAGCTTGGTGTGAGTAGTCTTGGGATTCCTGAGGTTAATTACCACATTTACAAATCCATCAGTGACTAAAGGAAAGAAGTGGGCTGATCTGGTTTATCAGTCTAAAAATTACATCTACTGGCCAATCGTGAAGCTAGAATCCCAGAAGACATTGCAGAGGTGGCAAAGGGTTATGACAGTAATGTGTTGGTTGAAATGATGATATCAGAGGAAAAACAAGAGTTAGAAACTAATCAAACCAATTTGGCCATTTCCGTGCACTCAGACGTCTTATGTCCGAAGTCACAGGGAATCATGAAATTGGTCCCATTTCGCCTAAAGAAGTGATTCGTGCAGAACTGCGTTGCGTAGTTGTCACTGCTCTTTTAGGGGGTAGCGGAGTGGGATAGATTGCACCATTGTAATTATTGGATGCCAAAATTGGGAGACAGGAAATAAAGCTGGAGTTTCTAGGGAAGGTTTTGCTAGTGCATGGAGAGAGTAGCACATCATCCTAAGTATAAATTAGTTACTGCATATTTCCGGATGGGAGTTCTATAGGCTGACTCGCCTCTATTTGGAAAGCTGTAGTACTTGTTATTTTAAAAATTCTCTATGTATTTACTTTTTAAAAAGGGAAAAGGGAAAGCTGCAGTAATTATGAAATTTGTCAGTTCTTATTCAACGTATATTGTTGGTGATATTTTTGAACAAAAATAAGTCATCAAAGTGATACTTATGTCTTTATGCTTAATGGCAATTAAAACTACTAAACATAATGTATGTCATTTTATTTGTGTAGTATCTTAACGGTTTCTAAACATCAAGTCGGTGAGTTTTCTCATGCTTTGTCCTAAAACTGTGTCCCTTTCCAGCAAATATGCACTAACGGTTCTCTGGTGTGTTATTTCGGTTTTCTTGGCAATTTCTGCACCGTGAGATTCGTCTCCATAGTCTGCGCTCGGTTATCCAGGACAGTTCTCACTATCATTTGTCTCCTCTCTTCCCACTTTGCTTCCAGTGTACACGCTTCTCTCAAGGGTGCACTCTGACCGGAACGTGTACCCATCTGCAGGCGTCCTCTTTGTTCATGTGTTGGAGAGAGAGTATTTTAAGGGTGAATTTCCACCTTATCCAAAGCCTGGTAGGTTCTCTGCTGGAAGGGAGAACGGTTCAATATGTCTTTTTGTGCGATGAGCAGACCTGGATAATAGGAAATCAAATATGATTAGCACTGTTTAAAATGATCTGGACACATGAAAAATTTGATGTTGTGAGATCTTTCTCATTTTAAGATGAGAAATTTAATTATAAAAGTTTTTTTTTTTTTCATTTTAGAGTGCATATTTTTGGAGTTTTAGTGTTGACTGTTAACACTGCTGACTGGCAAATGACCTAGCTCTAGTCACACGAAAATAATTATAGCTTTACCCAATTATTATTTTCTTTACTATTTCTTACATAGCACACTGATTTATTTTATTTTAGAAAAGTATACATTTGTTGTGTAAGAGAATGAAGTAAGGGATTAAGTAACAGTATTTTAAAAAGCTTTTACTATATGAGACTATTTGGTAAAACTTCACAATGTAATGATTAATTTTCATTCAAAGTAATAACAGTTATTAAAACATTTAATTCACTATTGATTTGAATGTGTAATTTTGAATTATCACAAGCACCATCACATTAATGAAGATATAGAAAGAATAGTAAGGGAAAACATTAAGTTATAATTCTGAGGTAACAAAAATTACTTCTGAAAATTAAATCTTAGAAGAATAGATGTTTAATATTAGAAATCATATAAATGTTTTTTGTGGATTACATGAGGAATAGCAGCTTATCTGACAACATTAATAAAATGAATTACTGTTTTTAATAGTAAAAAGGGTCTTTTCATCAATTCCTTTAAAAGTATTTTTTAAAGAGATTTGCAATTTTTATAAAACTATATGGCTAATCTTTTCAGACAGCAATTGTTATGTGTAATAAAGGCATGTGCTTATGACATTATTAAACCTTTATAATTATTTGACCACTCCTTAAAAATAGAGTCATGTTCTTTGGAGATCTATGGATGTCTCTCGTTAACAGGTGAATGAGTTTTGGGAGATATTTGTGAATGATAGTTGTTGTCTCACTGGGGAAACGGTCCTGATGTGTTCTTCTCAAAATATTTCTAAGAAATTCATTTGAATCTACAATATTTATTAGATCTCTAGACAATTTCAGCAACCAAAAGGATTTTTTTTCATTATGTGGATCCCTAAGTCAAATTTTCAGATGATTTTGTTTTCATTTGTGAATTTAGTCTGCTACAAATATGAAAAAACAAAACAAAAAAAAACCCTTAAAAAACAAAACAAAAAACCCAAGAAACAAAAACAAAAAAAGCACCCTATTTTCCCAATAGACTGTTTTGATTGAAACCACCAAAGAAACATGTGTGGAAATAACTCTTTTATGTCTTACTTCTGTGTTCCTTATCTAGGGGAGATTAGTAATGATCCCATAACATTTAACACAAATTTAATGGGCTACCCAGATAGACCTGGATGGCTTCGATATATCCAAAGGACACCATACAGCGACGGAGTCCTGTATGGGTCTCCAACAGCTGAAAATGTGGGGAAACCAACTATCATTGAGGTAAGTTATTTTGAACAAGTGATACTATGGTTTTGTAGCATTTGTTTAAGGTTTTTTTTTTTTTTTTAACATAGACATGAACTTATTAATGTTTAGACATATGATATTCCTTTCTGTAAACTTTGCTCCTTCAACTTTTACATTAATAATGAAAAACTAAATTAGTGAAAATTAAATGACACCTAAAGGAAATAGGCTTATAAATTCTATTTAATAAAATAAGTAAAAGTGTTCTATATATTAAAAACTTATTTCAGTTATTTATGTCTGTGTGCATGGGTGTGTATGCACATGTGCATGGTGCATTTCTAGAGCTCAGAGGACAACTTTCAGGAGTCTCTCCTTCTACTGTATATGTCCTGAGGATCCTGTCTTCAGATTTGGCAGTATATGCATTTACTCACTGAGCCAAATTGCCAAATCAACTCTACATTTTTTTATTCAAAGTTCATGCTTATTGAAATAAAGTCGTTCACTTTCTAGTGAATATTCTTATTTACTGAACATTGTGGGAGGAGATTAGGGTAGGAAAGATGAAAGACAAGTGTATTCAGCCATGTTTTATGGTCTTGGTGCTGAAGATCTGAGAAAGGCACTTTCCCAGTGTTGTAGGAACTGCTATAATCAGAAGCTGCTGAGCAGACAGATCAGTTCACAAAATCAGGGAAGCCTACCCGGAGGAGGAAGCAGCCCTTCCAGATTTTGGAAATATGGTTTAAGGCTCTAGCTTAGTGGTAGAGAAGGTGACAAGCACATGCAAATTCATCCCCAGCACAGAAAAACAAAAAAAAAACAAAAAAAACAAAAAAACCTGCCGGGCAGTGATGGCACACACCTTTAATCCCAGCACTTGGGAAGGAGAGGCAGGCAGATTTCTGAGTTCAAGGTCAACCTGATCTACAGAGTGAGTTCCAGGACAGCTAGGGCTAAACACATACAGACATACATTTAGACATACCACACACATACCACACACAGGCATACATACAGACACACACACCACATACACTCATGGACATACATATAGACACATACACAGATATACATGCACACACAGATACATACACAGACAAACATATACCACATACACAAAGACACACCCCATATACACACACACACACACACACATATATACACACACAGACACAAACGCACACACAACACATACACGAACACACACATATAGACACACACACACATATACACACAAATACACACAGATACACACACCCCCACACCCTCTATATACACAGATACCACACCACACACATATAACACATACACGAACACACACAGACAGACACACACACACACAGACACATGAAATACATACACACCACATACGCACATACTACACACACACACATACACATACCACACATAGACACACACACACAAATATACATACACACACAGAAACATACACAGACAACACACACTCCCTCCCACATACCAAGTACACACCACACACACACACACACACACACACACACACACACCACATCCAAACAAATCAGGGAACTGGGAAAAAGATATACTCTCAGAGAGCTACACACATGGTTAGAAGTTAGGGTATATTCCAGCTGACAAATGATCAGCGTTATCTGAGCTGCTAGGTAAATCCCCAAGAGCTGTGGAAGCAGGGATGATCGAGTTAGCTTGTATTCTAAAGCCACTGTATTGTTCTAAAACACCAGTGTTTTCTAGTTTCTAACAGCAGAGCTAGAAGACATTAGAAGCTCAAAACCATGACGGTAGAGATAAGTGGTAATTTAAATTAAATTAATGCTTTTTTTAAAAAAAAAAGTTATATTTAAAAGATAAAAGTGTCTCACTGTCGATCTGGGTCCTAGAAACTGAACTCAAGTCCTCTGCAAGAGCAGGAAGGTCTCTTAATTGCTGAGTCACCCTCCAGTCCCTCAGGCGAGCGCTCTTAAAACCAGGAATTGAAGCGATCTTCCTTAGCCAGATAGGCTTTCCCCCAAAGAGTAGCAAACATCATTTTCAGAGGGGAACATTAGAGAAATGTCAAATTCTCTGTTAAATTCAGGAATAAAACAAGAATGGCATCCTCTATATTTTATTATAGGATATATTGAACGTTATAGCTGGTGACGGGAAGTACATGGAACCAAATCCCCGATGATCTGAAATAGTGAAATTGAGCAGTCAGTACTAGAAAGCCTATGGACTATTGAAATATTATGAAAGGCTAGGAATCAGTTGTAGGATAAATATAAATGTGGCTATCTTACATTTCTGTACATGGGTAAAAAGGATGGAGGAAAACAGATGTTTCAGAGGAGCGTGCATTCTCAAAAGAGACAAAAGTTATAAGGTACCAGGAGCAAATATAACACAAAGTATGTAAATTTGCATAAATATATGGTGATTTCAATAATAAGAAGATAGCATCATAACAGCCTAATTTCTCCCTAATCTATGGATTCTGTGCAATGCCAATCTATTTTCCAATGAACTTTTTAAGATAGAACGTGGCTGTTTCTAACATGTATGGGGAGGGCTATATGCTAGACATAGCTAAGCCTTAATGAAGCAGAACAAAGGCGAAGTCTTTTCTCACGTGGGCGTCCAGATGTCCATAAACCCAGGACCACTATCATGGAGGTTGAGAGACACAGGAATGGACCAATGGACTGAAGGGTATGATAGCAAGGCCAGAAACAAAGACCACACAAGGAGCAATGATAGATAATTGAAGAGTCAGTCCCATGGGTCACTGAGAAAGGAATGTCTATTTCTTAACTAATGCTCAGAAAAATTGTTAGCTATTTGAACGTGATCCTTCATACTAGCCGTAGGTCCTTCATACCAGACTCCAAGCACAAATCTAAGTAGGTTAGGGATGAAATGTGAAAAACAAAATGTTGAATAATTATATAAAAATACAGAAGACTCTCTTGTTGACTTGGGGGGTAGAATAGATTTCTTAAGTATCACCTGAATATTTTTATTTGAGGGAAAAATGTCTAATTTTCACTATAATATTTGTTAACTGCTCATCAAAAGAGATTCTCTAAGAGGCAGGCTGTGAAACTGGTGGAAATATTTTTGTTGTGTGTGTCTGACAATAAGGTATCTGAAATACAAAAGAAACCCTCAGTTCAATAAGAAAATGATGTTTTACTGAAAAAGACACACAAAGACCCATGAATCTAAGTAAGATGTCTGCTCTTACCCAGGATGAGGATCATTCATAATCAGATCATAATGAGAATTTTACCATCAGTAAAATACATTGTAGGTGAATATGGGGGTTAACATCACCACTGTGGGGATCAATATCAAATAGGAGTCCCAAGTGAGTACT
>JADRCD010185591.1:0-21240 GCA_019843815.1 Montemys delectorum | reverse complement strand
TTGCAGACAGGAGTGTAGCATAGCTGTCCTATGAGAGTTTCCACCCACCAGCGGAGTCAGAAGGATGCAGAGACTCACAGTCAAACAGTGAATAAAGCTTTAGGACACTTATGAGAGAATAAGAGGAAGGACTGTAGCCCCTATGGTGATAGGAACTTCATAGGAAGACCAACAGTGTCTACTAACTTGGACTTTTGTGGCTCTCAGAGACTGATCCACCAACCAAAGAGCATACATAGGCAGAATCTAGGCCCCTGACACATATGTAGCAAATGTGTAGCTTGGTCTTCGTGATGCTTCTGATCAACTAGAATGGGGGCTATGCCAAAAGTGTGTCTGTAGGATATGTTTTTCTAGATGGGCTACCTTTCTGGACTCAGTGGGAGAGGATGCAATTATTCCCCCAGAGACTTGATGTGCTACCCAGGTGGCCCCCACCCTTCAAAGTAGAAGGGGAAGAGTGATGTAAGGGAGGTTATGGGAGGAGGTAATCATAGAGGCAGTGATGGGAATGTAAAGTTAATAAAGAAAAATGAAGAAATTAGTTTAAAAAAGAATCAAGAACAATGTGCTAATGAAGCAATGTGATATTGATCATTTGAGATAGAATTTTTCACTCAGAATAATTTCTCTGAGATCTGTCAGATTTTTAACATTGTTTATTTGTCTACAATACTATGTAGTATTTTATGACATTGATATGTCATATATTTAATTATTCATTATTTTATGTCATTATTTATTTATTCATTATTTATATGTCATTATTTTAATTATTTCCTATATAGTGTAATTATAAATGAAACAAATGAAAATCTTTATGCATAGTGAAAGCAGATAAAGTTCAGAGACAATTCAGTTGTAAAGACCACCTGCTACCCTTGTGTGAACCTGTCTTCAATTCACAGAACTGAATTGTAGACTTGTAACAGTCACTAATTCCAGCTCCATATAATCTTAAACACTCATATGTAGGAAATATAAATAAATAATAAATAAACCTTTTTAAAACAACAAAAACTCTGGAAATACTTATTATAAATCAAAGTGGTTAAAATTAAAATTCATGATTATAATAATATTAAAGAATACATTTAGTCCTTGTCTTCTCACTATGTTGTCTTAGAGGACATCATTGAAATTAATATAGGCATACACAAGATATAAATGATATTTTATAGTGTACATAAAGTACATTATAATAATAGTATTAAATATGTAGCTCTCATTAACGTATACATTTTTAGTGAAGAAGAAAACAATAATTTTTAGTTTATATTCTGTATTATTTATTTAGTTTCCATTTACTAAATTGAGTGAGCCTTTAAAATATATACATGTTTCTAATTAATTTTAAAAAGAAACATTTCAAAACATTTCAAAACAGTGTAAATTAATAAGAAGATAAAAAAATCTCTTAAAATATGTTTTTTGAGTACTGTATTTATGGAATGTATTTATGGAATGTATTTATCTGGTGTCCAGCTCTATCCCTCTCTACATTTTCTCCTTGAGATGTATTCTCTGGCTGAATATGTTAATAGTCTGGTGAACTTGGGTACATCCTACCCTGGGACAACCAGTTGCAGTAGGCCTACATGCATTCTCTTTAACTAAGGTACAATCAGGAAGTACAGTTAGGGAAAAGGGCTCCAATGGCAAGCAATAGAGAACAAAGACATCCTCTTCTCCAGTTGTTAAGGGAACCACAGGAAGATCAAGCTCCACATTTGCTGTGAATGCCTCCTCTTCTGGGAAGAGAAGGGAATGGAGACAGTGGGGTGAAGAATTGTAAGGGTGTAAGTGGGAGGAAAGGAAGAACAGGGGTGCAATAGGAATGTAAGATGAATAAACATATAAATTAAAAAAATAGTCTGGTGACTAGTACCCCTGGGATCTTTAATGCACCCACCCACATCTCACATCTCCAGTGCAGAGGTAATATGCAAGCAAGGTCATGCCTGGTAGTTTATATATTTTCTGAGTATTTGACCTTAGGTCCTTTTACTTGTGCGGAAGTGCTCTTAACAGCTGAACTCTTATTTTTCAAGCTCTTCATCTAAACTTTACATTACATTCATTTTGAATATATTTGCTATTGTTATAATACCTTTCCTCGTGATATATTAAAGTTGTTTAGTTATTTAGCTAACATATTTAGCTAACATAAATTCTATGAATATATTCTTATGCATTTCTCTCTGTAAATGCAGATCTAGAAGAACATTTTTAATTTTTACTTTATTAATTGCTAGAAGTTGAGGTTTCCTTGTATTCCTAACTTGACTTCTTTTTACAGTTGGAAAATTAAGGTGTGGTGTTACATGTATATATGTCAAGAATTTTGGAGGCTTATGAAGGAGGAGAAACCTGTATGGGTTGCAAAATAAGCAAAAACAGAAAACACAAATTAAAATAACTGGTAAGAAGGCTTGTTCAGTGTTTCTGCAATAATACAGTCTGTTTTCAAGTTTTTGTTCCTCAAGATGGAGGTGTTAAATTATGCATTATTTTTGTTTTAACTTAGAGCATACTGAGTACCTCAGAAGTTAAATATACTTCTTTTTTTATTTTTTATTAGCTATTATCTTTATTTACATGTCCTATGGTATCTCCTTTCCCAGTTTCCCCTCCAAAACACACCCAAAAAACAACAAGAACAAATCCCTGTTTCTTCCCTATGACCCCTGCTCGCCACCCTACCCTCTCCTGCATCCTGGCCCTGACATTCCCGTACACTGGGACACAGAACCTTCACAGGGCCAAGGGCCTTTCCTCCTGTTGATGACAGATTTGGCCATCTTCTACTATACACATGCTGCCAGAGCCATCAGTGCCACCATGTGTACTCCTTGGTTGGTGGTTTAGTCCCTGGGAGCTCTGAAGGTACTAGTTAGTTCATATTGTTGTTCATCCTAAGGGGCTGCAAACCCTTCAGCTCCTTCAGTCCTTTCTTTAATTCCTTCATTGGGAACCCTGTACACAGTTCAATGGATGTCTGTGAGCCTCTACACCTGTATTAGTCAGGTAACGTCAGAGCCTCTCAGGAGACAGTAATATCAGGCTGGAGTGCCCTTCCTTCAGTCTCTACTCTATAGTTAGTCTCTGCAACTACTTCTGTGCGTATTTTGTTCCCCCTTTTAAGAAGGAATGAAATGTCCACATTTTGGTCTTCCTTCTTCTTGGGTTTCTTGTGGTTTGTGGATTGTACTTTGAGCATTCTGAACTTCTGGACTAATAACCACTTATCAGAAAATGCATACCATGTGTGTTCTTTTGTGATTAGGTTACCTCACTCAGGATGATATTCTCCAGATCCATCCATTTCACTAAGAATTTCATAAATTAATTGTTTTTAATAGCTGAGTAGTACTCCATTGTGTAGATGTACCACATTTTCTGTATCCATTCCTCTGCTGAGGAACATCTGTTTCCAGTTTCTGGCTATTATAAATAAGGCTGCTATGAACAGCCTTTATTACATGTTGGAGCATTTTCTGGGTATATGCCCAGGAGTACTATAGCTGAGTCCTCTGGTAGAACTATGTCCAATTTCCAGAGGAAGCACCAAACTGATTTCCAGAGTGGTTGTACCAGCTTGCAATCCCACCAGCAATGAAGGAGTGTTCCTCTTTCTCCACAATCACTCCAGCATCTGCTGTCGCCTGAGTTTTTTATCCTCGCCATTCTGAATGGTGTGAGGTGGGATCTCAGAGTTGTTTTGATTTGTATTTCCCTGATGACTAAGGATGTTGAACATTTCTTTAGGTGCTTCTCAGCCATTCAGTATTCATCAGTTGAGAATTCTTTGTTTAGCTCTGTACCCCATTTTTAATAGGGTTATTTGCATCTCTGTGTCTAACTTCTTGAGTTGTTTGTATACATTGGATATTAACCCTCTATCAGATGTAGGATTGGTAAAAATCTTTTCCCAATTTGTTGGTTGCTGTTTTGTCCTATCGACAATGTCTTTTGCCTTACAGAAGCTTTGCAACTTTATGAGGTCCCATTGTTAATTCTTGATCTTAGAGAATAAGCTATTGGTGTCCTGTTCAGGAAATTTTCCCCTGTGCCTATGTGCTTGATGCTCTTCCCTACTTTCTTTACTATTAGTTTCAGTGTATCTGGTTTGATGTGGAGGTCCCTGATCCACTTGGACTTGAGCTTTGTACAAGGAAATAGGAATGGATAGATTTGCATTTTTCTACATGCTAACCGCCAGTTGAGCCAGCACCATCTGTTGAAAATGCTGTCTTTTTTCCACTGTATGGTTTTAGCTCCTTTGTCAAAGATCAAGTGACCATAGGTGCATGGGTTCATTTCTGGGTCTTCAATTCTGTTCCATTGATCAACCTGCCTGTCACTGTACCAATACCATGCAGTTTTTATCACGATTGCTCTGTAGTACAGCTTAAGGTCAGGATTGTGATTCCACCAGAGGTTCCTTTATTGTTGAGAATAGTTTTGGCTATCCTGGGTCTTTTGTTATTCCAGATGAATTTGCAAATTGCTCTTTCTAAGTCTGTAAAGAGTTGAGTTGGAATTTTGATGGGGATTACATTGAATCTGTAGATTGCAAGATGACCATTTTTACTATATTGATCCTGCCAATCCATGAGCATGGGAGATCTTTCCATCTTCTGAGATCTTCTTCAATTTCCTTCTTCAGAGACTTGAAATTCCTCTCAAAAAGAGCTTTTACTTGCTTAGTTAGAGTTATACCAAGTTATTTTATATTATTTGTAACTATTATGAAGTTTCTTGTTTCCCTAATCTTTCTCTACCTGTTTATCCTTTATGTAGAGGAAGGCCCCTGATTTGCTTGAGTTAATTTTATATCCAGCTACTATGCTGGAGGAATTTATCAGATTTAGGAACTCTATGGTGGAATTTTTGGGGTCACTTAAGTATACTATTATATCATCAGCAAATTTTGAAAATTTGACTTCTTCCTTTCTAGTTCAGATCCTTTTGATCTCCTTTTGCTGCCTAATTGCTCTGGCTAGAACTTCAAGTTCAATAATAAATAGGTAGGGAGAGAGTGGGAAGCCTTGTCTAGTCTCTGATTTTAGTGAAATTGCTTCAATTTTCTCTCCATTTAGTTTGATGTTGGCTACTGGTTTGCTGTATATTGTTTTTACTATGTTTAAGCATGGGCCTTGAATTCCTGATCTCTTCAAGACTTTTATCATGAAGGGATATTGGATTTTGTCAAATGCTTTTTCAGCAGCTAATGAGATGACCATATGGTTTTTTTCTTTGAGTTTGTTTATATAGTAAATTATGTTTTGGATTTCCATATATTGAACCATCCCTACATTCCTGGGATGAAGCATACTTGATCATGTTGGATGATCATTTTGATGTGTTCTTTGATTCTGTTTGCAAGAATTTTATTGAGTACTTTTGCATCAATATTCATGAGAAATTGGTCTGAAGTTATCTTTCTTTGTTAGGTTTTTGTGTGGTTTAGGAATAATAGTAACTGTGGCTTCATAGAACAAATTGGGTAGAGTACCTTCTGTTTCAATTTTGTGGAATAGTTTGAGGAGTATTGGTATTAGGTCTTCTTTGAAGGTTTGATAAAACTCTGTTCTAAACCCATCTATCTGGTCCTGGGCTTTTTTTGGTTGGGAGACTATTAATGATGGTTTCTCTTTCATTAGCAGGTATGGGACTGTTTAGATCATTGATGTAGACTTGATTTAACTTTGGTACCAGGCATCTGTCTAGAAAATTGTCCTTTTCATCCAGGTTTACTACTTTTGTTGAGTATAGGCTTTTATAGTAGGATCTCACAATTTTTTGGATTTCCTCAGTGTCTGTTGTTATGTCTCCCTTTTCA
Source organism: Montemys delectorum (assembly GCA_019843815.1). NCBI lineage: Eukaryota > Metazoa > Chordata > Mammalia > Rodentia > Muridae > Montemys > Montemys delectorum. The sequence continues at coordinate 15,395 of JADRCD010185591.1, read as the reverse complement.
TTTCTGATCTTTTTAATTAGGATACTGTCTCTGTGCCCTTTAGTTAGTCTGGCTAAGGGTTCATCTATTTTGTTGATTTTCTCAAAGAACCAGATCCTGGTTTAGTTGATTCTTTGTATAGTTTCTATTTTGTTGATTTCAGCCCTGAGTTTGATTATTTCCTGCCTTTGACTCCTCTTATGTAAATTTGCTTCTTTTGTTCTAGAGCTTTCAGATGTGCTGTCAAATTGCTGGTGTATGGTCTCTCCAGTTTCTTTTTGGAGGCACCTAAAGCTATTAGTTTTCCTCTTAGGACTGCTGTCTTTGTGTTCCATAAGTTTGGATATGTTGTGGCTTCATTTTCATTAAACTCAAGAAAGCCTTTAATTTCTTTCTTTATTTCTTCCTTGACCAAGTTATCATTGAGTAGAGTGTTGTTAAGCTTCCATGTGTATGTGGGCATTCTATTGTTTATGTTGTTTTTGAGGAACAGCCTTAGTCCATGGTGATCTGGTAGGATACAAGGAATTATTTCAATCTTAGTGTATCTGTTCAGGCCTGATTTGTGACCAATTATATGGTCAATTTTGGAGAAGGTACCATGAGGTGCTGAGAAGAAGGTATATCCTTTTGATTTAGGATAAAAAGTTCTATAGATATCTGTTAAATCCATCTATTTCATAACTTCTATTAATCTCACTGTGTCTTTCCACCTGAAGGGAAGGGGCAGAGAAGGCTGTGGATTCACAGCTGTCACTCTTAGGTATAGGTAGAGGTTGAGAGGATCCTGTCTCGGCTGCCCTGCCACTTGTGAAACCTGAGCCTCCCAGCTAGTCCGGCCTTAGAAAGTCACCAGAGATAAAATGGTGGATCTCAGCCTCAACCCTTGGGTTAGAGCACTCAATGAAGGCAGGCTCTCCGCTTGCAGGGAAGGGGCATAGAGGGCTGCAGATCCATCGCCATCACTCCTAGGTGTAGACAAAGGTTGAGAGGATCAAAAGTTAAGTATATTTATATATGTATACCCCACACACATTACTTCCGACTTTTTTTAAAATCTGAGAAATATCTACTCATAATTCACCCAAGTTTATTTTCCTTATAACAAGGTATCTATTACTTTCATTTTTAGAATACCATGGTATTTTTCTGGTTACAGGTGGAGATATTGGATGCCATATTCCTATTCTGCAATCCTTGCAGAGATATAGGGGATTGGCTAAATGTTTTTTAATTTAATTTCCATTACTTAATTTCACTATTCTTAAAGCTTCCTCTTGTCTGCAAATCATTCTTTTAGTGATGTATTAAATAAGGAAATTGTTGACAGTGGTTTCTATGACTCTAGGAGAAAGTAAACAATTGTCTGTAGGTTGGAAACACTAGCGAGACAAAACTGGTGGCTTTCTTGAACTCTTCTCTTGCAGTTTTAGTTTTCATATTGTCATTGTACTTGAAGTGCATAGTGATGCTTTTGTTATCCTTATTCATGAGTGAAAGAGTCCTTATCACTTTTGTCTAGTACTACATTATTTATATCCTGACCTTTTACAGTTTTACATTTGTGTGGCAGAGAGTGTTTTGTAAGTGTTAATTTTGATAATGCTTTTCAATAGATCAGGTTGTCACATTTATCCCTTTAAATGTATTGAAAGATTATTTTCTGTGTGTAGATTTTTGTGGATGTTAAGGTAGAAAGGATTTGAGAGAAGCTAGGGAGCAGAAATAAGTGATCAGAACACAGTGTATGAAAAATTCTTGATACTTTATAATTCTTTATAACTTATTCTTTAAAAAGTCTTTTTTAGTTCTCAGCATCATAAGAAAATGTGTGATAGTATTTTTTGTGTGTAGGAATTATTTTTTGACCATCTACTGAAAAGAATATGAATCTATTAATGGTTCTGTGATGAAACACTACATTCAGCTACCCTGTTTTATTTATTTATCCATTAGTTTGTGGGCTCATAGGTGCTTCTGTGACTGAGCTAGCATCAGTGGTGTTACATTAAACATGAGTATATGAGTGTCTGTATTCTATTTCTTTTGCATTTAATAAGAAATCTGAAGTGTACATAGTCTTAATTTTAGAATTTCAGGATATTCTGGACTAACTTCCACAGTTCCTTTTTTTCAGTTGTGTTACCATCTTGTGTTAATGCTGACAGTCATCTCAGCTGCTGTGAGATTAAATCAAAACACAATTTTAAAACAGAGCACTTTTTCCTATTTTTTGAAAATTGTCTAGTCAGTTATTTTACTAATATATTGTTTGAAATACTTTAATGTTTATATCTTCAGTGCTTACATTTTCTGTTTGTTAATCACTAATCATATGAATATTTGACAACTATTTTCTCTAAGTCTGATAATCAGTTTAATTTTTGCTTAGAAGCCTTTCAATTTGGTGGAATTTCTATTACCAAATATTGATATTTTTTTATTCCTTATTAGATTCATGTTTAAAATCATTACCTAAAGTTAAATTGCTAAGTGATTTCCCTGTGTTGTTTCTGTAAGATGCCAGTTACAGATCTTACATGGATCCATTTTGAATTGTTTTGTTTTGTTTTGTTTTTTATAACACAGAACGATGTGTCTAGTTGAATCTTCTAGATATAGGTCAGGTATCCAATTTTCTAACCCTATCAATTAAGCAGAATATATTCTTTCCAGAGTATATTTTGGAAACTTGGTCAAGAACTGGATGGTGGGTGTTTTGGGTGTTTTGGGTATTTTGGATCGACTATTCTGTTGTGATGGTCTACAGGTCTTATTTGCGTCAAATTTATGCTACTGGTTTTTTTTTTGTTGTTGTTGTTGTTGTTGTTTTTTGTTTTGTTTTTTTGAGACAGGGTTTCTTTGTGCAGTCCTGGCTGTCCTGGAACTCACTCTGTAGACCAGGCTGGCCTCAAACTCAGAAATCCGCCTGCCTCTGCTTCCAAAGTGCTGGGATTAAAGGCATGCACCACCACCACCCAGCTATGCTACTGTTTTATTTTGGTCTTTTCATCAAATTTTTGTGATCAAGGTTTAATAATTTTAGCTACTGAGAAACTGATGATTTTATTTGAAATTCAGGATGCTCTTTCTAATTCTTACAAGAATACCAAAGAATATAGTAGCTTCTTGGAATTCTGTAGATGACTTTTAACAGTGTGATCATTTTAATGTGTTGATACATGGAAGTAATGGAAAATTATACCTTCTCTGTTGTCCTCATGATAGCATTTTATCACATTTGTAATAGAGATCTTTCTTGTTTTTTATGCTTGTTCTTAGAAATTGGGGAAGTGTTTAAGCATATGGCTGTGTCATATGTTTGTTTCTTAGTGAGTTTATTGTGGATGTAGTGACATTAATAAGTTTTGTATTTTTTATTGTACTTTTCTTTAAAGGGTTTTCCATATCTAGTGTAGTTTTGGAAAGTTTTAACACACAAGCTCATATCTTAAGCAAATATTTTTGTAATAAATTTTATTTTTACCTCTTACTGAATCATTTTTGGAATATATAAAGCACTACAATGTCAAAAAATTGATGACAGTAGAAAATCATGCCTTCTATTTGATTTGGGTGAAATGTTTTCAGATTTTATAAGTATGATGTTGGTTGTATTTAGCACTGCTTTTATTATGTTTGGTTATGAAGGAATATTGAATTCTGTAAAAGGATTCTAAACACTTATTGAGGTTTTTATGTGATGCCTACTTATATGTCAGACAACATTTATTGATTTGCATGTATTGAACCATCTTTGTCTTCCTGGAATAAAGCTAAATTGATTATTTTATGTGATACTTACAATGTATTATTGAATTCTTGTTCTTCATTCTGTTGTATCCTTAAGAATATTGCCCCCATTATTCCTGTTTCTAATGGGTCTTGATTTATGTTATTAAAGTAAATTCAAGTTGAGCACCCTTTGCTTAAAATTCTATAAGCCAAAAATATTGTCTTTCATATAATCTTTCATATTGAAAATTGGATTCAACCCAAAACACAGAATTTATTCATCAGAATTATGTCATTATAGACAGCTAAAACACAAATAAATTGATAATAATTTATATAGCATTTTATATAGCAACCTGCATCCTAGTTGAAACACAGTACATGAAATTAGGTAAACATTTCCTCTAGTGGCATTAGGTAAACACTCTCAACCTGTTTGAATATTTAGAACATTGGGAACTTTGGGTATTAGGTGAAGAATTTTCTATCTAAGATTGGTAACACATACCTCAAACAGTACTTGTTAGTGACTTGAAAGATAAAGTAAATCTTCAGAAACTAGTTAGCATGAAAAATGTTCATTATGTTAAAACCTTTAGAACTGTGATTTTTCAACCTAAACAGTATAAAGAAGAGAAGTGAATAAATACTCAAAGAAAGTATATAATTATTAATACATTATGGCAAAATGCTTATGATGAAGATGTTTATAATTTAGACATAAGTAATTTAAGCAATATAAATCGGTCTGTTAAAATTATGATTAAAAAGTAACAAGATAAGTGAAACAAGTGAACATATCTTAGAACTCATAAATTAATAAAATATTGTGATTATTTCCACTTAGATACCTGGTCTTGTAAATAATAAGATGTGTTCAGGTTTTAGTTCCAAATGCTTTGTTAACAAGTCTGTCTGTTGACAGTGCAACAGGATGCAACACTCTAACAGAAAGATAAATGTAAAACACCAAAAATAATGTGGCAAGAAAATAAAGAAGGGGTAACAGAGAAAGGTAGGAGATAATGGAGTGAGAGAAGGGGAGAGGGGGCAAGCAGAATGTGGCACAGAAAAAAATTCCACTGCACCTATAAGTCGAGTCTAGAGGAATACTGCTAAGAATAGGGTAGGAAAAGAAGTGTACAAAATAATTGCAAATAATTGATTAAAACTATTTAACAATATGAACTACAGAATAGCAGAGCACACCAAGGATTTTAGAAAATGAAGCCATTGTATAATTATTGTCATTGGTTGATCTAGAACCATTATTGTCAATCACTCCTGAACCAATCAATCACTTGGAAAAATTAGTTCTTCAACAAACAAAAACAAAAACAAAAACAAAAACAAAAAAAACAAAACAAAAACCTACCAAAACCAAAACAAAACATAACTAAACAAAATAAAACAAAAACTTTGATCATGGGTTCAAGCTACATGTACATAAAACACTATATGCTAGGTACCTGAGTGGTGATATACTTTCCTAGCTTCAAGAGTGTTGCTTTAATTGCCAGAGCTATGCTGAGGATTGGTCTGCTGCTATATATTGCAATGCTAAGTTTAGCTCCCATGGCCCCAGAAATAAGAGAGTGCCTGAATGTACACCCTAGTGATGCTATCTGGCATTAGGCCCAACTTATTTCTGATTGGTAAACCCAGATGCCCATAGCATGGAGCTGTAAAAAATTGAGATAGGTGAGGTTTTTGGGTTCCCAGACTTGGAGTTGGAAGAGACCATGAGGAGAGAGAAAAGCAGGTGGAGAGCAGAAAAAGGCACTGTGGATTAGGTGTCAAAAAGCATGATCATGAGGGTATGACTAATTGGAATTAAGAGCAAGCCAGAGGAAACATAATATGTAATAACTTTGGGTTATCAATATAAAAGTAGTTTCTAATAGCATAGAATTTAGATATCTCCCTAGCTCCTGTGCTTATTAAGGCTTATTATAAATATTAAGGTTGTACATTTCTTTTATTTGGCCACTAAATGGTCAAAAGTGGCATAGAAACACCGGATTGAGATTATATATTTTCTACAACAGAACTATGAAATAGGAAAGGAAACAATATTGCTCAGTAGTGCAGCTTAAGGTCAGGGATGGTGATTTCCCCCAAGAAGTTCCCTTGTTGTTAAGAATTGTTTTTGATATCTTTGATATTTGTTTTTCCATATGAAATTGAGAATTGCTCTTTCCATATCTTTGAAAAATTGAGTTGGAATTTTGATGGGGAATGCATTGAATCTTTAGATTGAATTTGGCAGCATGGCCAGTTTTTATTATGTTAATCCTACCAATCCATGAGCATGGTAGATCACTCCATTTTCTGAGATCTTTGATTTCTTTCTTTAGAGACTTAAAGTTCTTGTCATTCAGATTTTTCACTTGTTTGGTTAGCGTTATTCCAAGATATTTTATATTACTTGTGACTATTATGAAGGATATTGTTTTTCTAATTCCTTTCTCAGCCCATTTACGCTTTGTATAAAGGGAGGCTACTGATTTGTTTGAGTTAATTTTATATCTGGCCACATTGCTAGAGTTGTTTATCAGATGTAGAAGTTCTCTGGTAGAATTTTTGGGGTTACTTATGTTTACTATCATATCATCTACAAATAGTGATACCTTGACTTCTTCGCCAATTTGTGTCTTCTTGCTTTCCTTTTGTTGTCTTATTGTTCTAGCTAGAATTTCAAGTATAAGGTGACAGTGGGCATCCTTGTCTTCTCCCTGATTTTAGTAGAACTGCTTCAAGAATTTCTACATTTAATATTATATTGGCTGTTGGTTTGATGTGTATTGCTTTTATTATGTTTAGGCACAGGCCTTGAATTCTTGATCTCTCTAATGATTTTAACATGGAGAAATGTTGTTATTTTGTCAAATGCCTTTACAGTATCTAATTAAATAATAATGCGATTTTTTTGAGTTTGTTCATATGTGGATTACTTTAATGGATTTTCATATATTGAACCAACCCTTGCATATCTGGGATGAAGACTTCTTAGTCATAGTGATTGATGGTTTTGATTTGCTATTGGATTTGATTTACCTTATTTGTGATAGTCAGAAGCTGGAAACAACCCAGATTTTCCAAAAGGAAAGAATGGATACAGAAAACGTGGTTCATTGATACAATGGAATACTGTTCAGCTAACAGGAATAAGAACATCATGAATTTTGCAAGGAAATGAGTGGACCTAGAAAATTTCATCCTGGGTGAGGTAACTCAGAACCAAAAGCACTTGCGTAGTACATACTAACTAGTAAGTGGAGTATTAGGCAAAAAGTACAGAATATGCAGGATACAATCTATAAAACTCAAGAAGGTTAACAGGCCAAAGGGCCCAAGTAAAGATGTTTCAATCCCACTTGGGAGGGAAAAGAAAGCAATCACAGGCACAGACAGATGGAGGGAGGGACCTTGGTGGGAAAGGGGAGAGGTAGAGGAAAAGGGAACATGATCTGGTATTGGAGGGAATGGGAGTGAAGCCCTGAGAGCCAGCTGAATGAATGGAAATAAGCAACCTTGCTAAGTGAGAGGTGAGAGGACCCTCTAGAATGTATCAGAGACCTGGGAAGTGGGAGACTCTCAGAACTCAAAGGGAGGGACCTTATATGAAATGTTCAACAGTGGGGAGAGGGACCATGTAGAGTCCAACCTTCAATAGAAAAGACAGGCCATGAAGTCGAGGGATGGGGTTGCCGCCCCACAGTCATACACTCTGAACCAGAATTGCTCTTGTCTAAATGAACTTCAGGGAAAAAAATGGAGAAGAGACTAAAAGTAAATTGGGACTCATCTCAAGTGGAGGCTCTAAGTCCTGACACTATTACTGATGCTGAGATCTTACAGACAGGAGCCTAGCACAACTGCCCTCCGAGAGGCCCAACAAACAGCTGACTGTGACAGAAGTAGATACTCACACTCAACAAATGGCCTGAAGTGGGGGAGATCTTTTGGAGTGTGGGTGGGGTCTGGGGGACATCTCTTGGAAATGGCAGAGGAGGATTGGGATGAGCAACAATTGGAGGGCAGACTGAGAGGGGGAAAATGACTGGACTATAAAAAATAATTAAAGAATAATAATAAAAAAACTTAAATAAAAGAAAAAAGAAATAGGAAAAAGGAAACAAAGACAGGTGACGAGGAAGGAACCTTGTGTCAATGGATAATAATTATTTAAGATTGCTTTAATTGCTTTGAATTGCTTAATCACAAAATGCAAGTGGTTTGGTGATTATAGTATCACAAATCTCTGTGATAGAGGTCATAATAGAACAGGCCTAAAGAAATAGGAGCTGCTAATTTGAACCAATATATACTTTTGATGGTTTCAGGTAGCTGGACCAAGGAAGTGCTATTCTGGGAGAGAGGCTCTGTATTTGTGTTAAAATGAAAGAAGAAAAGTCTTTGGACCTCTTCCAAAGTGATATGGGTCAAATATGTTGGAGAAAGATCCCCTGAAGATCTTGGCTACATACAGGAAAGAAAAATTTAAGAAGACTAAACAGGACAGGTAACATGATATGCTTATGCCTCCACATGGGAACAGCCCTGAAACTGGCTTAGATATAAAAATGTCTAAGCCAAAACTTCACCTAAAATTATCCAATAAATCTTGTTGGTTATGTAATCCTTAAGTTTTTTCATGCCATCCTTCACATGGCATGAATAAAGATTTATTGAAATGGGTTATTGAACAAATTAACTGAAAAATTATGATGGTTGTCTTTCACCTGCTCAATCAAGCAGCAAAAATTCTTCTTTGACTGATCTGTGCACCTTGCACAATCCATACTAATCTTTATAGTACTAAAATTGTTTTTGTAACATTCATATATTACAGAATGAAACACCAAGATGCAGTTTTTACAAGATTCATCCTCAGAGATAGTTAAATGACCTGCTTTCTCAGCTCCCTTCCTTATCTGATGCTCCTTCCAGAGACTTGCTTCTAGAACAACTTCATCAATAGCTACTGATTCCCAACGAACTTGGTTCATCCAGCCTTTCTAACTGATCTGGTTAGCACTTCAGTCAATCCCTGATATTTCTAAGCATACAGAGTCAGGTTAACAAATTCTAAAGCTAGCTTTCTTCATCTAACCAATTGTTCCAATTTTCCTACCCCTCCACAGCCCTTAAAAAATTTCTTCTGGTTTGCTGTATATTGCTTTTACTATGGTTAAGCATTGGCCTTTAATTCCTGATCTTTCTGAGACTTTTATCATGAAGGAATGTTGGATTTTGTCAAATGCTTTCTCAGCATATAATGAGATTATCATGTTTTTTTTTTCCTTTGAGTTTGTTTATATAGTGAATTACATTGATGGATTTCCGTATATTGAACCATCCCTGCATTCCTAGGATGAAGCCTTGATCATGATGGATGTTTATTTTGATGTGTTCTTGGATTTGGTTTACAAGAATTTTATTGAGTGTTTTTACATCAATATTCAAAGGGGAAACTGGTCTGAAGTTTTCTTTCTTTGTTAGGTCTTTGTGTGGTTTAGGTACAAGAGTAATTGTGGCTTCATAGGACGAACTGGGTAGAGTACCTTCTGTTTCAATTTTGTGGAATAGTTTGAAGAGTATTGTTATTAGGCCATCTTTGAAGGTTTGATAAAAGTCTGCACTAAACCCATATGGTCCTGGGCTTTTTTTTGGTTGGGAGACTATTAGTGACTGTTTCTATTTCATTAGCAGATATGGGACTGTTTAGATCACTTATCTGAACTTGATTTAACTTGGGTACCTGGTATCTGTCTAGAAAATTGTCCATTTCATCCAGGTTTTCCAGTTTTATTGAGTATAGGCTTTTGTATGAGGATCTCAAGATTTTTTGGATTTCCTCAGTGTCTGTTGTTATGTCTCCCTTTTCATTTCTGATCTTTTTAATTAGAATACTGTCTCTGTGCCCTTTAGTTAGTCTGGCTAAGGGTTTATCTATTTTGTTGACTTTCTTCAAAGAACCAGCTCTGGGTTTGGTTGATTCTTTGTATAGTTCTTTTTGTTTCTGTTTGGTTGATTTCAGCCCTGAGTTTGATTATTTCCTGCCTTTGACTCCTCTCAGTTGAATTCCCTTCCTTTTGTTCTAGAGCTTTCAGATGTGCTGTCAAATTGCTGGTATATGCTCTCTCCAGTTTATTTTTGTAGACACTTAAAGCTATGAGTTTTCCTCTTAGGACTGCTTTCATTGTGTCCCATAAGTTTGGGTATGCTGTGACTTCATTTTCTTTAAATTCTAAAAAGTCTTTAATTGTTTTCTTTATTTGTTCCTTTAACAAGTTATTGAGTAGACTGTTGTTAAGCTTCCACATGTAGGTGGGCTATTGTTTATGTTGTTATAGAGGAGCAGCCTTAGTCCATGGTGATCTGATAGGATGCAAGGAATTATTTCAATCTTCTTGTATCTCTTGTGGCCTGATATTTGACCGATTATATGCTCAATTTTGGAGAAGGTACCATGAGGTGCTGAGAAGAAGGTTTATTCTTTTGTTTTAGGATAAAAAATTCTATAGATATCTGTTAAATCCATCTGTTTCATAACTTCTGTTAGTCTCATTGTGTCTTTGTTTAGTTTCTGTTTCCATAATTTGTCCATAGCAGAGAGTGGGGTATTGAAATCTCCCACTATTATTGTGTACAGTGCAATGTGTGCATTTGATAAAATTCAACATCCCTTTATTTTAAAAGTCTTGAAATCATATCAGCCCAGAAGATTGGAATACACAAAGTACAATCCACAAACCACAATAAACTCAAGAAGAAAGAAGACCAAAATGTGGATACTTTGTTCCTTTTTAAAAGGAGGAATAAAATACCCATGAAAGGAGTTAAAGAGACAAACTATGGAACAGAGACTGAAGGACGGACAATCCAGAGACTGTTGCACCTGGGAATCCGTCCCATATTCAATTATGAAATCCAAACACTGTTGTGCATGATGGCAAGTTCTGGTTGACAGGAGCCTGATATAGGTGTCTCCTGAGAGGCTCTGACAGTACCTGACTAATACAGAAGTAGAGGCTCACAGCCATCCATTGTACTAAGTATTGAGTCCCCAATGAAGTAGCTGGAGAAAGGACACAAGGAGATGAAGGGTTTGCAGCACCTTAGGACAAACAACAATATAAACTAACTAGTACCCACAGAGCTTCCAGGGACTAAACCACAAACCAAAGATATACATGGTGCAACTCATGGCTCCAGCAGCATATGTATAGCAGAGGATGGTCTGATCAGTCATTGTACTGGATGATTTTGTGTGCCAACTTGACACAGGTTGGAGTTATCACAGAGAAGGGAGCTTCAATTGGGGAGATGACTCCATGAGATCAAGCTGTGGGGCATTTTCTCAATTAGTGATCAAGGGAGTAGGGCCCCTTGTGGGTGGTCCCATCCCTGGGCTGGAAGTCTTGAGTTCTATAGGAGAGCAGGCTAAGCAAGCCAGGGGAAGCAAGCCAGTAAGAAACATCTCTCCATGGCCTCTGCATCAGCTCCTGCTTCCTGACCTGCTTGAGTTCCAGTCCTGACTTCCTCTAGTGGTCAACAGCAATGTGGAAGTAAGCTAAATAAACCCTTTCCTCCCCAACTTGCTTCTTGGTCATGATGTTTGTGCAGGAATAGAAACCGTGACTAAGACAGTCATCAACTGGAGTAGAGGCCCTTAGCCCTGTGAAGGTTCTATGCCCCAGTGCAGGGGAATGCCAGGGCCAGGTAGAGGGAGAGGGTAGGTTGATGAGCAGGGAGAGGGGGAAGGGAACAGAGTTTGCTTTTTTTTTTACATTTTGATTTTGTTATTTTATTTTATTTTATTTTATTGGAGAGGAAACTGTAAAGGAGATATCATATGACATGTAAATAAAGAAAATATCTAATAAAAAATTACAGAATAATTTCTTCTACTCAATTCAGGAGGAAGAAGCCAGGGAGGGGTATCATTCCTATCCATTAGTTTAAGATGTCTGGTTATGCTCATTTTATGAATTACAGATAGGTTGTCATTTTAAGGGCTTATTGGAGAGGATCATAATTTTGGACCAGGAGAAAACTAGAGAACTTAGGCTTGGAGAATTCTGTCTTTCCTTTCTTCTCTATCCTTTTTTCCTTAAGGAAGAAGAAGGGTTTGAAAAGAAAAAGGGGGATAGAGTAATATTATAAGAAATTAGACATATGTAAATAGATTACTAAATTTACTCTTAAAACATTTTATATTCATAATCTTACATTGGTAGAAATCTTTACATTTTGGTGCAAAATTGAAATTATATTCCCTTAAAATTGGCACAATATTTATATATTGATACATGTTTAAGGTTATGATTGGTATAAATTTTGTATATTGATACAGTATTTAGAGTTAATTTTCTTACTCTTATATGGGCTTTGTGCCTATGCAACTCATTTAAGAATACAAGGCATAGACCTTGGCCTTCTCATAGCTGCTATCATAAACTGTTTAGGATGATTAAATAATGCAAGTTAATGTCAGATAGTAAACTCATGGCAATATTAGATTCTGATTTAATTATAATAAAATGTTTTCAATGTTATTCAAATAGTAAATAGCTAAGAGTAGTCAAGGCTTAATAATTCAGATATACTAAATATATAGAAAAATAATCTTCAAAAGCATCAGAGATTCATAGAACATGGCATTTATAACAATTTCATTATTAATAGATTTTTTGACCAAGAACTATGTCTGCTTCTGGTAGGAACTCCTTGACACTTCAAAGAACATACCGAGCGTCATTACTTTCTTATAGAGTTGCTCCAAGTATGGCAATATAGCCACTGGAGAAAAAAATTGTCTAATCTTCTACAGATAAAAATACACTGTCCAGGAAAGGACATATAATGCAGGATAGTTTACAGCTTAGCTTTACTAATACATGGTTAGCTAATCCATCATAATTCCTGCTTCACTTATGGTCTGTCAGATTGTTCTGGGCCAGAAGGATGAAGACAGATGCTTCAACATTATTAGGAACAGAGGGGACTGTCCAGGCATTCAGCTATCTCTACAAATTGTTTAATTTTTGGAATCTAATATATTTGTTCTTCTTATATATTCAGGTAATAATTAATTTGTTCTAGGATCTCTGACCAGGTTGAAAACTAGTTATAGTCTTCTAACCAAACTTAAGTTGTTTAGAATTAAGGAAGACGATCTAGATTTGAAGGGATATTTTTTCAAATGGTAATACAAATTAAAATCAGCATAATTCAGGCACAGAATTATAAACTGTTTAAGTTAGGACAGATCATATAATAATTTGTCTAAATTGTCAAATATGATGGACTAGATGTTATAAGTACATATAATACCTGACAATTTACATAATTGTTATAAGTAGGTTCAACGTATACCTGAAAGAAAAGGTGTTTTTTAAATGGACAAAAATGGGAAATGGCCCAATAGAAGTTGGCCAAATACTGCTTATGTCATATTTTCATCCCCAAAATTGCACAAGAATCTGCTCATCTGCATGCTAGATACTGAGGGTCCCTGCCTGCAGTTGGTTTTGACTGGTAAATAAACCTGACATCAATCAATGGTTAGGCAGTGAAGACAGAGGAGGGACTTTTAGGATGACCAGGCAAGGGATGGAGGAAGGATGGAGGGAGATCCACCATGCCAGGAGAAGGTGAAAGAGAGGAGACTCCATACCTGAGAAGGTGCAGATCAGAGAGCTTAGCTACCATGTAGGAGCCAGAGTGGCTCCAGGAGGCATGTCTGACTGGGCCAGGGGCATCCAAAATGGAATATAGATTTCAGTAAGTAATAACTTGGGGATATCAGAAGGAGGTGGATAAGCCACTTTGATGTTACAAAGTAGCCCAGAAATTGAGCTGATTAAGTCCTATAAAAGCTTGTGTGTATGTATCTTTTATTCATGAACCCAGAGCACTGGAGTATGTAGCGAGAATTGTGTTGCAGTGCCAGGGTCAATTTGAGTATTTAAATGGGTACTGCTACAGTCGTTCAACTAATAGGTTTGGCAATAGCCTGTGCTGTTTGTGGGATACTATGGGGCCAATTTGGCCAACAATTGTATTATATGTAAATCATTCCCAATATCAGAAGCTTCAGTTGGTGACAAGAGATATCTAGTTAGTCTTACCTCCACCTTATTATTTGCTGATTTCCTTAAGATCACCTTCATATGTATATATATTTTACTGTATTAGATTTTCTTACATCCCTACAAATGGCCCTTTATTTTAGCTGTCCCTGCCCCATATCTGTTGCTTTGCTTACTTTCCACCCACTTCCCATTTGTTCCTCTAATTACTGTCTCTACTTCATTCATTATTATCTATTAAATATAATAGATATGTGTTTTTCCTAGAAAGATCCATCAACACCACCCCAAGTCCCTTACTTTGTACTAACTCTCTATGGTTATACAAATTTGTATTTTGCTTATCAAAGAATTAGCAGCTACACTTAAGTGCTATCAAAGAATTACATACACACGTAAGTGAATACATTTATTTGTCTTGCTTGGTCTGGTTTATCTCATTCAGGACTTTTTTTTTTTTTACCTCCATTCATTTACCTGTGAATTTTATGGTTGTGTTTTAAAATAATTGAGTAATATCCCAGTGTGTAAATGTATCACATTTTTCATCAGTTTATCTATTTCCAGACATCTATTCGGTTTCCACTTTCACATATAACGTGATTAAGTAAATGACTCTGTAATAAGATAAAGTATGGTCTGGGTATATTCCCAAGAGTAGCAGAGCTGTATATTGAGGTAGATATATTCCTAAGTAACGGCCACACTGACTTCAATAGTGGTTGTACAACTTAGCATTCCCACCTCCAAGAGATGAATGTTCTGTACTAAACATTCTTACCAGTTGTCACTTGCTTTATTGATTGTGCCCATTTCTACTACTGAAGGATGAAATATCAAAGTAGTTTTGATTTGCATTTTTCTGATGACTTAGAACTTTGAGTTTTTCTTTCTGAGCTGTGTTTCCTTTTTTTGAAATTCATTGTTCATATCTGTACCATATTTTAATTGTGCTGTTTTCTTGATGTTTAGATTTTTTTCAAGTTCTTTATATGATTTAGATATCAGCCTTCCCCATCTTATTCACAGGTGGTAGAAATCTTTTCTCAATCTGTAGCTTGCTGTTTTTTCAAGAAGATGATGTCCATTGCCATAGAGATTTTCAGTTTCATGAGATGCCATTTATCAGTTGTTATATTTAGAGCCTATGCTATTGATGCTCTCTTTGGAATGTCCTTCCTTGTGCCAAAGAGTTTAAGGTTATTATGCCCTTTCTCTCCAATAATATCTTGCCTTAGGTTGAGGTCTTTGATCACTTTGGAGTTGAATTATACACATGGTGATAAGCATAGTTATATTTCTGTTCCTTTACTTAGAGTTATTAATTTTGACCAGCATCATTTTAAAGATATGGTTATTTTTCAAGTGTGCAATTCTATCTTCTGTATCAAAAATCAAGTGTCCATAACTTTATGGATTTATGTCTGGATTCTCAATGTTATTCCATCGATCAACATTTTTGCCAATATTATATAAAATTTGAGATCAGTAATATCTCCAGATTATCCTTCTTAAGCATCATGTGGTTTGAAGGGTTGTTTAATAAATATTTTGAGCTTTTGAGCTTATATCTACTTATCA
>JADRCD010185590.1:0-15902 GCA_019843815.1 Montemys delectorum | reverse complement strand
TTTTTTTTTTTTTTTTGTTTCTTTTTTTAAAGAAACTGTTAGTAAGAATGTTTAATGGGAAAAATGAGAAGCTTCAGGAAGTTAGCCTTGTGCCACAGCGGGTTGTGCACCAGGCCATCACAGAAGGACACCACATAGTATGACAAGTTGTGCTAAGCCAGCTATGCCACCACCCACTGCTTCTGCATGTGGGGCTGGCCAGTTTCATAGATGATGAGGTAGCCCTGATCCTGCCAGGGACAAGGGGCAAGCATGGTATCCTTTGGTTGTTCTTGTTCCTCTTAAGCCTCTGTCTCTCTTGCCCAGCTAGAGCTATTTTGAGCTACTGAAAAGTGTGTCTTCAGCTGCCCCGATCCTAGATACTCATGAGGCTGAGGCAGGCTGATGGCAACTTCAAGGCAGCCTGGGCAATTTAGTGAGACCCTGCCTCAAAAAAGTAGAGTGTAGCTCATGTTAGAGTGCTTACGCTGCCTTGTATGAGTGAGGCTCTGGGTCCAGTGCCTAACACTGCACACAAAGTATATCTTGGCCAGGGACTGGATAGCAGTAATGAGGGTGAATGGCAGTGTTAACCTCACTGGCACTGAGCTTGTGTGGGGTATCCTAGGTGCTCTCAAAGGAACATCCTCAGAACTGGATTAGTGCTGGGAATGACAATTTCTTGCTCAGGGCACACCATTCAGTGTAGTACCAGGTACTGAAGGCTGTGCTGGCAGACTCTTTGAGTGGCCAGAGAGGATATAAGGTGGGTAGAGGACAAGTGGACAGTAGCCAGGCAGACATTGGTTACCAGGAAGAGGGGGCACACATACTCAGAGCCTGGGCTCTTGTGGGACCCATCCTGTCAGGTGAGCATAGGAATAAGGATACTTGTCACCAGGAAGCTATCCCTGTCGGGGAGAGGGGCAGAGGTCCACTTTCCAGGATCACCTCCGGGCTGCTCTGCATCATCTTGACCGGAGGCAGACAGGAAGAGAGCAGAGAGGACAAGAACAGACATTCAAGTAGGTCATTTCCACATACACTGACAAAAATAAGACTGTTTGAAGATCAGGATATGACAACAAGATGCCAGGATACACACTGCAGCAAGGGCCATTCTGAGGGTGTTCCCTTCCAGACATCTCTGGGCAGCTGCCTACCACAATGGGCCCAATCTACAACATCCCAACTTGCAGAAAGCCCTTAACTCCTTCCCTGTTGAGCTGGAGTCCTTAAGCAGCAGGGAAGGGAGTATGGCCCTGATTGTTGCTGGGAACCCCTCAGGAGGCTCTGACAGACAGAATTCTTGCCACATTGGGATCAGCGGGTGATGGTATAGCAGCTATTCCCAACTTGAAATATGAGCCTCCCACCTTTCTGGGGAACCTTACTCAGCAGTGTGGAGCATCCATCCACCAGTGAGTAGTGCTGATATCAGTACGGGGGATGTTGGAGAGTGACAGGGTGTGGCAGTGCCGCTCCAGCATCAGTTTTAGGGCAAGGCTGCAAGGTCCATATGGTGGAAGAGGTTGAACACTTGTTCACATGCTGGCCACAGCTGGAAAACTGGGAGTAGAGGAGTGCAAAGAAAGAAGGCTTTGGGCAGTAAGTGGGGGCTTGCGGCCTAGGCTGCCTCTGCCTTGAGTTTTTATCAATTTGGGATGTGTGGATCATTGTCCCTTTATTAAGAAAGAATTTGGGTTGGGTGGGGGGAATGTATAATAGTGGAGCAGTAGTTGTGCACACCTTCAATCCCAGGACTCAGGATTAAATTCTGTCTTGAAAAACCAAAGAGGGAAAAAAATGTATTAACAGTATCTGAGCTTGGACTTAAACCTTTCTTTCCTTCCTGTAAGACCTAGTCTTTGTGACCCTTTGATTGCTCCATAAGTTAGTCTTCTCTTAGCCTGGCTCCCCTGAAGTCACCCTTTACAGACCCCCAAGAAAGTGCCCTTACATTTTCCTCACAGTCTGGAAGCCACCAGTCCAATGGTGTTTCTTGAGTGCTTTCTTTGGCAGCTTCTTGATGAGTTAGGTATCTGGCTTCTGTGAAAACCATGCTTCTTCTTTTTTTTTCTTTTTTTAAGACTTATTTCGCCAGGCAGTGGTGGCGCACGCCTTTAATCCCAGCACTTGGGAGGCAGAGGCAGGTGGATCTCTGAGTTTGAGGCCAGCCTGGTCTACAGAGTGAGAATTCCAGGACAGCCAGGGCTATACAGAGAAACCCTGTCTCAAAAAATAAAAACAAACAAACAAACAAAAAAAGACAGAAAAACTCAGCAAAGACCCAAAAAAAAAAAAAAGTATTTAAAAAGAGGGCTGGTGAGATGGCTCAGTGGATAAGAGCACTGACTGCCATTCTGAAGGTCCTGAGTTCGGATCCCAGCAACTGCATGGTGACTCACAACCACCCATATGAGATCTGATGCCCTCTTCTGGTGCATCTGAGGACAACTACAGTGAATTATACCAGAGCGAGTGGGGCGGGAGCGAGCAGGGCTGGCAGAGGTCCTGAGTTCAATTCCCAGCAGCCACACACACGATGGCTCACAGCCATCTGTACAGCTACAGTATACTCATATACATAAAATAAATAAAATAAATCTTTAAAAAAAAGATTTATTTATTATTATACATAAATACACTGTAGCTGTCTTCAGATGCACCAGAAGAGGGTGTCAGATCTCATTAGGGGTGGTTGTGAGCCACCCTGTGATGGCTGGGATTTGAACTCAGAACCTTCGGAAAAACAGTCAGTGCTCTTACCCGCTGAGCCACCTTGCCAACCTGGAAGCCATGCTTCTTTCAGACCTCTGCTATTTGAATCCATTCCATTTCCTACCTTGAGGGAGTTTCCCTTAAAGATCTGACACAAGGCTTAGAGTGTGACTAGTGTCTACCATAAGTAAAGCCCCTGATGGCTTCTTTTGTTCCCAGGATCATCTCTAGTGAAAATCTGCCTTACTCAATTTCAGTTACTTATATTAAAAGCTCCCATCACCCCAGATGTTGTGTCCACAATCCAAGCATCCTATGCAGTATAGTCTTTATGTGGTTTTAAAAATCAGGTCCTGTCACTTCCAAGCCCTTACCAGACCTCATAAGTTCACTCTACTGAGGTCACACATTGGTGTGGCTCCCAGTCCTCCTTATTTGACTCAGAAAATACCATCTGTCTATTCACTTCCCAGCCTCCCAAACCTTCCCTTAGCAGCTGTGGCATGCCGTCAGTGCTAGACTAACTTTTTGTAAACATGACCAGCTTAGACTTTTGCAGTAAAAAACTATAAACTATCAATTTCAGTTACTTTTCAGTTGCTTTGATAAAACACCATGACTAAAACTAACTTGTGGTAAAAGATGTTTATTTTGGCTTATGATGCTAAAGGGCTGAGAGTCTATCAGGGCAGGGAAGCAGCAAGGCGCTGTATAGTGGCTGGAGCAGGTAGCTAACAGCACATGTCTTCAGATGCATGCAGAAAGCAGAGAGAAAGCTGTAGTGGCAGGAGGATTGTAATGTCAACGCCCTTCACACTTCTTCCCACAAGGATGCACCACCTAAAACTCCCTAAACAGCACCACTGGATGGATAGCAAAAAATCCAAGTACCAGACAGCCTGGGGTGGCATTTCTCATTCAAACCACCGCACTCTCTCAGCTTTCATTCTGATCTGTCTGCTTTAGTCCAAGCTCCTAGTTTTCATATACTCACAAATGCTTTCTCTTGGTATGGTACATATTTCTCAAAAAGGGCTGTGATCCCTAAGAGCTACCAAGATAAGTTCAGCTCCTTCCCACCTGCTACTGGGATCTGTTTTCCCCTAAAGTTGGTCTGCATCCCAGAAGCTTCACTATATTAATAGTTGTCTACTAAAAGTAGAATCTTTGATGAAGATTTCAGATCCAGTTTAATATTTTCACACCAGGTTTTTAAGGCTTTGAACTGGAAATGAAAGTGCCGTACACAGTAAGGTGGACCTTGAGGCTGTCAGACAGGACAGGACAGTTTTCAGGTTCCCATTACTTTTGTATCTTTTAGAATTTGTGACTTTTGAGTTTGATCAATGTGTTAAAACTATTTTCTTACACATCTGCTCTTTCAGCGTTTTTATCTGTAGAATTTGAACACTTCTGAGCTTAATAATCTTAGCTCACCGATCTCTATTAGTAACTCATTTGATTGGACTGAATCCATGTATAGGTAAAATCTGTTACAGCCCATGGAACCACAGAAAAATACCAGTGAAGGTTTAGAGTGAAAAAATAGGTCATATATATAATATGTATACATTACATATTATGTATGTATATATATACATACACTAGCTATACTACTTAGTTCTCTGTAAACTATAGACTCATCTTTTCTTTCTGAAGTTAGAATTACATTCAGAGAGGCTCAATAACTACTGATGTCACATAGCAACTATTAAACAACCAATTGGTATTTGGTTCTAGACCTAGCACCATATCTTGAAAGCTAATGTTATTGTGTTGTACCAGATTCATTTGATTTTTTTTTATTATTTGTTTCTTTGTTTGTTTATGCACATCTCAAGTGGCACTGAACAAAAGGATTTTCTTTCTCTTCTTCTATTGGACAGTTTAATAATATTTCCAAGGAAGGTAGTTTAGTGGATAGAGTGTGTTTCTAGTATGCGTGAAACCTTGGTTTGATATTCATCATTGCTTGAACCAGACATGATAAGTGCATACCTGTAATCACAGCAATGGGAAGTAGAAACAGACAGTTTAGGTATCCAAGGCCACCCTGCACTATATAGTGACTTTGAGGCTAACCATGCAACATAAGCCCCTGCTCTAAAAGAAAACAAGCAAAAGCTAATGTTTTCCACGTTTTTCTGCTGTTCTTCCTTTCTGTACCCTAGAGCATACTCCTTTCATGTTAGTGCTGATGGCCAGATGCAGCCTGTCCCTTTTCCCCCTGATGCCCTCATTGGACCAGGGATCCCCAGACACGCTCGACAGATCAACACCCTCAACCATGGGGAGGTGGTGTGTGCAGTGACCATCAGCAACCCCACCAGGCACGTGTACACAGGTGGCAAGGGCTGTGTAAAGGTCTGGGACATTAGCCACCCTGGCAACAAGAGCCCGGTCTCTCAGCTGGACTGTCTGGTAAGTGAGCAGGGACGACAATGACACTGATTGTGAAAGTCATAGCATTCCTAAGAGGGTACGTGAGGGGTTTTCTCTCAGAGTAATCCAGTTGTTTATGTGTGTTATGTGCACCTGTACAATCTACATTCACCCTGTCACCAAGGTCAAAGGTAAGTCACTTGGTTCAAGGATACTAAGAGGTCCATACATAGGTATGGAACATAACAGCGCATACCTGAGGACTTTCTGAAGTCCAACTATCCGTGTGGCTACCAAGCCCCTTAACTGTTGTTACCATTTGTCCTTTGTTTGCACAGTAAATTGAAGCTTACTTTTCTTCCCTTATATCAGAAGCATCTTTTGGTGCATCATGTAATCTAACATAATTAAGTATACCTAAGATTTCCACAAGCTCGTGTACCGGGGAGATAGTTTCTTTTCCTGTCTTGCTGCCTATTGTTGGCATTTCATTGAACTCATAATCCCTGTTAGTCAGATATAGCAATGCTAGGCCAAAAGAGCCAACTTCCTACTGGCTTTTAACTGATATGGCTTTAATACCTAGACCTTCTATCCTCAGCAAAATATGACAGGGCTTCAGAGCTTTGAGAACTGCAGTCGTGTGCATGCAGACCATATGGATGTGCATGTGCAGATTACATCCACACGTGTTTAATTTGGTGATGGGAGTGGGACTAGATCTTTGCATTTGGATGCTAATTAAGATTAAATATCTTGGTACTAAATTTTGTAGATCAAGTTTAAAGACTTCCTTAATTTCATGTAATTTTGTAGCATTAATCTACTTTATCATTGTCATAAGTATAAATGGCTCATTAAACCAGAAGGGAACACAATACTTTTATGGATTTCTGCTCTCGTGTTAATGCTGTTTTCTTTTCCTCCTGAGTAATTTCATGATGGCTTTTGTCTCCACAGAACAGGGATAACTACATCCGTTCCTGTAGATTGCTCCCTGATGGTCGCACCTTAATTGTTGGAGGGGAAGCCAGTACACTGTCCATCTGGGACCTGGCAGCTCCAACCCCACGCATCAAGGCAGAGCTGACATCCTCAGCCCCTGCCTGCTATGCTCTGGCCATCAGCCCCGACTCCAAGGTCTGCTTCTCCTGCTGCAGTGATGGCAACATCGCAGTGTGGGATCTGCACAACCAGACTCTGGTGAGGTAGGTCAGCTGAATCTACTTCTATGTTGAAAGGGAGAGCTAATTTATCACATGATGTTCAAAGCTCTGTGTGGATGTCTTACTGTGTGTATATGTTTGTGTGTTTGCCTGTGACTGTCTGGGTGGAGTGCAACTGCTTTCTAAAAAATGTTATGAACTAGATGTACTTTAGAGATAACAAATTTTGTATGTGAAATCTTGCTTCCACACTATATCTTATTTCTGTTTCTTTCATTGTACACACACACACACACACACACACACACAGAGTGTTACTGAGTTTTAGAAGTGCAGGTCATTTTTACATAATGAATGTTGTAAGGCCCTCCTGGGCTCATTAGGTGTCTGTAATTTGTTATCCGTGCCTGCTGACACCCATCATTGCCCCTCGCTCCCTGGTGAGAAGCCATAGTATATAGTTGTAGGGTTATAGTTTAGGTGAGGCATGGGTCGCAACTTCAGCAGTGGTTATATGACTCTTGCCAAGGACCCAGTCCTGGTGGTTTGCTGCTTGCACTAACATGGCCTAAATTGTCAGTGTTCTCATATTTAAGGACAAGTGGACAGCAGGGTTATAGATATGAGAACAAACAGTAGGATTCGCAAAAAGGTGTGAGAAGGTTGGGAAATTTAGCTGTGAGGCAAGGGATGTGCATGGAACAGAAAAAACATATTTTGAAGGGCTGAAATTCCAAAAGCAAAATATTTGTTCTTGTGGCTTTAGGGTAAGGTTCAGATAGATACTCAGGGTCATACTTGACTATGAAATGAGGACCCACTTTGAACTCTTACCTTCATGCCTCATGTACATTTTACCAGAAGAGTCCCTGGGCAGTAGACCACACAGTGTACTTCCATTAGGTGTTTCTTGTAGAGTGGCCTTTCCCCCTAATGTTTTGTTATTATTTTGAATAATTAGAAGCATAAACCAAATGAGATCTGTAGATAAACTCAGCACTGAATTTGATCAGAAAAGAGTTCTCAATAGAATTCAAATAAAAACTAACTTTTCAAGGGCTTTCACTCCATTTTACATTTTCAGGCAATTCCAGGGGCACACAGATGGAGCCAGCTGTATTGACATTTCTAATGATGGCACCAAGCTCTGGACAGGTGGTTTGGACAACACTGTGAGGTCCTGGGACCTTCGTGAAGGGCGGCAGCTGCAGCAACATGACTTCACCTCTCAGGTGTGGCCTGTGTGTGTGGGTAATGTGACCTACTAAAAGAAAGCATACTGGACTGGAATGTGGATCTTAGACTTGGTTTTCAGTATTTTGAGTTCTGTTGATTTCCTCTCTATTTAAAGAGCAGACCTCCTGGTTAATAAGACCTTACTCTCTCAAGCTACATCATTTATTCTAATTCCAGATCTTTTCTTTGGGCTATTGCCCAACTGGAGAGTGGCTTGCAGTGGGAATGGAGAATAGCAATGTGGAAGTGTTGCATGTCACCAAGCCAGACAAATACCAGTTGCATCTTCATGAAAGCTGTGTGCTGTCACTCAAGTTTGCCCACTGTGGTAAGCAACCCCCCTTTTTCAGTTTCTGTCAACCAGAATGATTGCTTGGTTCTTCTGTTGACTCATTCTAAACTGAGTCTTTTATTTTGGTAATGTGTCTCTCTTCCCAACTATATAGTTTACTTAATCAGGCATGCTTTCCTAACAAGCTTTGTAAATTCTTGGTCTTAATCTACTTTATTCCTTATCACAACAATCAATGACTCATGAAATCCAGAAGGTTGGGTGGGCTTTACTTTTGAAATGAAAAGATACTCTTATTTGTTATCAGTGAAATGAATTTCTGTATTAACCCAGCACTCTATGAAGCAAATGACAAAGTAACACAAAACTCTCTTCCTGTAGGCAAATGGTTTGTAAGCACTGGAAAAGACAACCTTTTGAATGCTTGGAGGACACCTTATGGGGCCAGCATATTCCAGGTAATGCCTCGCTTGCAGAGCAGCCAGTGCCCTGTGCTGCCTGCAGAGCTTTAGCCATGTTATCTCCCTGCATCCTATGAGTGGTGCTCTTGCTTAAGGGCTTGGAAGTTACGTCCTTTGGGACACCTGACACCATTTCTGCCAGGCAGAGCAAGACCCTGCCTGAAGCAGGGAGGGGGATTAGTTGCACAAGTGTCACCTGCTGAGATTCCTGATCCTACTGTCGCAGCCGATCCTGAATTACCCATGACTCAATCCTCTTTTATATTTCAGTTAGGGTTTTAGGTCTTCTGTGGTATTTTTGTATTTATGTATACATTTTCTGTTTTAAATCTTGAACATTTTGTGTAAATACCTTCATGAGGAGTATCAGCTCTTTTCACTTTCTTCACTTTCTTTTATTCTTTCTTTTTTCTAAGAGTGTTCCAGAAAAGTCCAGTCAAACTGGATTAATTTTATAAACTTAGTAGCACAATAGAATTTTGTGTAGTTTAGGAAATTATTTGAAAAAAC
This sequence comes from Montemys delectorum, assembly GCA_019843815.1. Lineage (NCBI taxonomy): Eukaryota > Metazoa > Chordata > Mammalia > Rodentia > Muridae > Montemys > Montemys delectorum. Next base: position 7,155 of record JADRCD010185590.1, on the reverse strand, counting down.
ACCAGATTTAGACATGGCACAAACACAGACATGCACATGAAATGTCTCCTTTCTTTTTTTTTTTTTTTTAACAGATTTGTGTGAATTTCAAAGATGAGTTAATGCCTCTCAATTTTAATTTGTAGTTAGAATGTTCTTATTTTTGTTTTATGTTTCGGGCTAATATAACAAACTTTCAGGCCCATTAATGAAATGACAAGCCATAATAGAGCCATGATTAATTGTTTGAATACAAAATAGAACACTATACAAGATTTTTGGCATGGCATGACAAACTAGCTGATGTTAATGTAATGACACTTATACCTCCCTTTTCCCCTTTCTGTCTTTATATGACACAAGGTTTTGTTATGTAGCCCTGGCTGGCCTGGAACTTATAGAGATCCGCTTGCACTGCCTTTGAGTGCTGGACTTAAAGCATGCATCACCATGCCTGGCTGAAGCTTAAATTTTAATACTGGGGATTTTGTGACCTTTTGGGTACACAAACTGAAAGAAAAATATTAGATTGTATTTTTTATTAAGCCACGTATTATATCTATGTATATGCTGACTTGGATATTTTAATTATTAATAATTACAATAAAAAAGCTTGACATGCAGTATATTAGGTATTTGTCTTACATTTATAACTTCAGATGCTCCAAGTATTCTTGAGCTACTATTTTAAACCTTGTGTATGTGGTCTGCCCTCATCCCTTTATTACCTTGCACCTCTACCTCTCTTCAGTGGAATGCGTTTCTGTTTCCAACTACTGAATTCCTCTTACATGTTTTCATGTTGTATGCTTGTAGTAGTGGACATTTTCACTAGTGTCTGCCATTAGTTGTTATACCTGTGTTGTACTTGCTGCTCTGGCACCACCAAGATCCAGGCTAGCTGTCAGCGGCAATTCAGGTCTTCTCATATCTTGAATGTCCTACTCTGTACTTTCTAGAGAATAAAGGGAATTTGTTTGTTTGTTTGTCCTTTCTACTGTATTGTCTGCTTGTGTGTCTGTGTACTATGTTGCATAGCTAGTTCTCAAGGAATGCAGAAGACTCCCTAGAATTGGTGTTCAAAAAGTTATAAACTGCCATGTTGAGTCTGGGGATTGAACCCATGTTCTCTAGAAGAACATTCAGTGCTCTTACCCAGTGAGCTATCTTTCCAGCCCTAGGAGTAGAGTTTAAAGAACAGGGCCTTGCCTCATTGCACAGCACTCTGACCATTGAGTTACCTCTCTCTTTGATGCCTCAGGACAGGAATCATTAGCCTAAGCTAGGAATGATCTAGTACTGCCATGTCTAGGAATGTTGGGACTGCCCTGTATCTGCAGGGCTTCTAGATGCTCTGTGGAGCACTTTGGCTGTGCATCTGCTCAGCCTTAGTTCCTGTATGTGACATTCTTGATATGTTTCTTCCCTAGTCCAAAGAATCCTCATCGGTGCTTAGCTGTGACATCTCTGTGGATGACAAGTACATTGTCACTGGCTCTGGGGACAAGAAAGCTACGGTTTATGAAGTTATTTATTAAGGACAAATCTTCGTGCAAACTGGACTCCTCCCCATAGCACTTTGCGCTGTTGTACTTTTCTGTTCACCCCTCTCCCATTCTAAAACCAAGGATTTCCAATACTCATTGCAGTTGTGGAGTTTAATCCCCTTCCATAGCCCCACTTCCTCCTTGCTATTGAATTGTGAATACTCATTAACCTGTGATACCAAATCTTCAGCTATCGACTTGGAAGAACATGGAATACCTAACAGTGAATGGAATCTTTAATTATGTATTATATCTGTAATATATTTATTTTGTTTAAAGAAGGCTTTCTAACAATGACTGACTAAATAAAGCTGTCCGCTCCTGCATTGATAATGAAGGTGCATTGTATTTGATGCTCCACCCCTCCCTTTTGGTAAGAGAGGGGAAAGGAAAGTTTAAAATCACTGATTTAAATGTCACTAAATGTAGACTATTGACTGTATAGAGATGTGAAATGTATAATTACACATGGAAGCAATATGTTGCTGTGTTGTTATGAGGTTGTTTTGTTTTGTTTTCTACTTATATTAAAGACATTTGGAAATTTGGCTGTTTGAACAAGTAGAATATAACAGGCCAAGTACTAGTCCTTTGAGTCTATTTGGGCAACTTTAACCAATATGTCTATAACTTTAGATTACTTTCAACAAAAATAATTAGATGTTTTTCTTTTTTCTTTTTTACTTGTTGACAAGTATCTTTGTAATATGTTTTTAATTCCTTTTTTTATTGTATTATAGACAGATCAAAAATTAAATTGGGCCTCAAAGAGAGAACTTAATGTCTTCTAAATATTTTTGCCAAATTTCCTGTCAGAGGGAGCTGTGTGTCTCTGGGCAGTTGTGATGCTATGAGACATGGCAGGCTGTTTTGTGTCAGGCTCTTTAGGAGCTGCCGGTACAGGAGGACTGCTTGCCTACTGCTGTGCAAAGCAAGTCTTTCACACACACACAAAGGCCAGCAGAGGAGGGTTTGCAGAGCCCACCCTCTGAACGCCACAAAGAAGAGACTCTCCCGGGATGATGACTTGCTTTATTTACCTCTGGTCCTTTCCATGTCTTAGTTGGATGTCCCTAAAATAGACACAGGCTGTGCCATTGTGCCAGAAACATTGTGTTATCTTTTATGTTGTTGTTGTTGCTGTTAAACTATAACATGTGACTCCTTTTTTATTATTATTTTTTTGTTTGAATGCTTTAAAAAGATCTTTTAAGTCTGTGGGTCTGCTGATGTACAGTGCCTTTGCTGCTATGGATCAAAATCAAGAACTGTGTAGATAAACTTTATTGTATAAGTAGAAAAAAATCACTTAATTTCATACTAGAAATGGATGGATGCTGCAAGTTGAAATGGACTGTCATTGGCGTTCTTCGTGTGGTAGCAAAAAAAATGGTGTCTTAAGTGCTTAGTGTTTGATGTCATTAACAGTTTCATAAAACTCTACAGTGTAGAAAGATTTTGATACTAAACTGTGCATTGTACATAGTTCTAACGCATTGTATTGGCCACCAGTACTTCTATGATGGTAGATTGTTTGTGCATTCAGACTTTTAAGCATTAAACATAAATAACTTCTAGAATGCTTATTTTCTAATTATTTTAACTAATCTCTTTGTCTATGCCACGCCCTATATTAAAATCATTAGTTATATTCAAGTCAGATTGTTAAGTACTATGGGTTTTGAACTGTTGCTATTTTTATTTCTTTTCTTTTGAGATAACCCAGAAAGCATGAAAGAAGTTTTAGAAGGCAGGTGGTTGCCAAATGTTTACTGAGCCCCTCATTTTGTTGAGTCTTTCATCTAGACACTGTCCCAAACTCTCAAACTTGAACCATTTAGATTTATACTGTCATTCTGGTACACTAGCCACTTAAAGCTATTTAAGCTTAACTCTTAGAACTAATTAATATTAGAAATCTTCTTTGCCAGTAACACAGACTAAATATCAAGTGCTCAATAGCCCCACAGGAGCTAACAACTATTGTACTAAACCACACAGATTTCTGTAATGTTTCCCACACTATTGTGAATGCTCTGGAGCTAACACAACATTCAGAATTTGGCAGGTTGGATCATTGCCAAGTGTTGGGGTTTGAGGACTTTTCCAGACACACATTTCTGGAAGCGTCTTGGGTTAGATTTTTTTTTTTTTTTTAAAGACTTGGACAAAGAAGAACTTAAAGGAATCCCAATTTGTGGAACAGGATTTGGGAACACCAAGGTGATCTGCAGTGATCAGCCATAGGAGGCCCAGCTAGGTACTGAGTGAGTGGATTCCAGTGTCATTTGCCCATGTAGACTAAAGCAGCAAGTCCAGTGAGATGCCATGAGCTGGCTGCATTGCAGGGTGATATGCAAATCCACTGAAGCTGCTGAGAAATAAAATATTTCTTAAGATGATAAGTGACTATCCACAGAGATCAACGCTAGGTGGGGTGACCAACACTTTTTGTTGGGCATGGGAGGAATAATGATGGATATATAGAAGGCCTTGAACTTCTATTCTGTTACTCATCAGTATGGTTCTGAAAACCTAGAAAATCAGAAGGAAAAAACAAGTCTGCACATCAGAAAACACAATTTCTAAGTCTGGCGGGGTTAGCCAGAAAGGCACAGGGAATTGGCTTTCTAAACAGACTTTGTGGCAATTGATGTCTCTAGATAATGGTGAGAGAGCTTATCCACTGCCCAGTATAGGGCTTATAGGAGTTTATTTACTTTTCTCATCTCTGTGACAAAATACCTGGTGGAAACAGTTGAGGGAGGATAGTTGTTTTTTGTGGTGGAGAGGGGTTTGTTGGTTTGCTTGCTTTTTTTGCTCACTGTTGCAGAGATGTTTCAGCTCAGTGAAAAAGGCACACATGGTAACTCACAGTAACAATATTGGCTCGATTTTGACAGCAGACAGAGTATTGGGGCTGACTGGGAAGCACAGGCTGGAACTAGGGGCAGTAAAACCTCCAAAGACCCTCCCCTAGACCTCTTGATTTCTTACTGCTAAGCCTCCTAAAAGTTCCATTGCCTCCACCAAATAACACTACCAGCTGGAGAATAAGTTCTAAAAACAAGAAGCTGTGGGTGATATTCCAGAGTAAATCCACTGCTGAATTGGGTATAGAGAGCATTTCTGTATAAATTGAAGGCCTGTCTTAATGTACACAGATGTTTTGCCGTAATTGTTGAACTATAAAGGTAATTTTAAGGGGCTGGGACTGTGGCCCTGTGGTATGGCAAATGCTGATGATCTGATATCACTGAAAAGAAGGGAAATAAGGAATTACTGAAACTCAGTTGTTGCTTTCACTATAAATTTTGCTCTGTGTATAGTTCTTCCAGAGTCTGGAGAACAGGGAAGCTTCATCTCTCCAACAGAACAATTTAGTTACAATAGGAGGACAGAGTCGTTCATATACAAACTATAGAAAAAGGGAAAGGGAAAGCCAGATCAAAGCAGCCCTTGGACCTTCCGAAGACAGGTGGATCTGCCACAGAGGAACAGACCTCAAGATTTCAAAGCTGCACACCTCACTTTGAGTTGATACTTAGCAAAATGGTTTCATGGGAGTGGTATACCTGGAATGTTGTATGTATCTGCAACACTTAGAAGTGCTGGGAATTCAACTCTAGGTTCAAACTACATCGCACAATCACAAAGTTCCTGGCAACCAAGAACAAAGGCTGGCATTCTGGACAGATATGATGCACACGCCAACCCGATGAGCAGCCTGAACATCAGCCAGGAGGATTGGTTGCATTTTGGGTGCCTCGGTGGACCTTCATGCCCTAGTGCTGTACTGAAAACTGACTAGGATATTTGTTGATTGACTTCTGACAATAGTAAGAAAATTAGTCTGGCATTCATTGTCCAGCCTTGAATAAGCAATTACAAAAAAAATCAGTTTTAAAAAGGTGTTAATTTAGCTACATTCCAGAGAAATTTAAGAGTTTCAGTGGTGACCTGGATCTTGCCACTTCTCAGGTGCTGGGGGCATTTGCCGTAGAGCAGTAGCCCATAGCTGTCTCTCTTCTTTTGAGCTAATTACATTTATTCACTTTGGGGATGCTGACAGATTATAAGTTGGCAATGAAAATGGTTTATTTTCAATAGCTAAAATACAGCACATAGGGTTTTATGAGAGTGTTCAAACACTGTTGAACCAACGGCAGGGAGAACTCTTCCCTGTTAAGCTACAGTGTCTGTTTTCTTTTGACTGGTGTTTGGCAATAGGTGTAATGGGTGATAGAATTTTGTACAGCCCAGTTAGGAGTTTGCAAGGCAGCTGGGCTTGCCCTTCTAAACTACAGAATTCTCAGCTGGGACTTATATAATTCCCACAGGACTGACCTTAGTCTAGAGTACTGCGAGCACAGGGGCCCTGTTTGATCTCACAGTAGGTCCAGCAAGAAGAGAGGCCATAGTCCTGTTTAACTAGAAAGGAAAAGACAAGAAGGGAAACGCTATTTACCAAAACTCTAGTGGGAGTTTGGGGGAAAGAGGGCAGTGGCTAGGTGACTTGAAACCATGGTTTCCTGTTTTGCAGTCCAGTCCAGAATCACCCTGTGTACAGCAGAACTGGAGCAGAAATGGGAAGGGGCATCCACGATGCTTCCACCTAATTGCACATTGCTCTATTTCACCCAAGTCATGCAAATTGAAAACTCCTTTGATTAATAGCAGTTTGTCTTTATAGTTCCTGTGCTATGACCCCTCCGTAGGTTCAATGTTCTGGTATCTCCTAGGAAACTCTTTGGCCGTGAGTTGAACTAGGATTAATTATTTTTTCCTCATGGGAGGCCTCAATGTTCTAAAGGACTCAGTAGGAATTCGTCATGAGAGACCTGTGATGCAAGGACCTGCCTCATCATAGGCTACTAGAAAATGGACCAGAAGAGATGCCCTCAGGATGCAAGGAACAAAGGGACATGCCCAAACAGATGCTGCAAGCAGAGACTTGTCCTGGAGGTTATAACTTTCCATTACTCGAAGAACTGTAAATACTTCAATTCTGGTAGAGTTTAGCTTAATAAGGAGAAGCCAGGTACAGCTGTGACTAAAGCACAGCCCTTTCCTCAAAAGCAAAGCTTTGGAAATTCATTGAAATCAGCTGTTGAAGCTTGTTAAATATCCATCACATGTTAGTAGTTCTTCATGCTTTCTCTCAGCAGTCATGTTAATGATTCTGATTTGCATCTTTATGGCAGGGTCAGGAAAATTAGGTATGGTTTCCACAGTGATAGTCAGTCCCTGTCCCTGACAATTTTTGGGCACCATGGTTTGTGAGAACAAGAACATTCCTCTGAATATAGGAAGTTTGATGTGCCTGCTGGAACAGGACCTTGGTTCACTGCCATTATTGTAAGCAATGCTCTTTGATACCATTTGCCTAGTTCCACAGTGAGTGTTAGTGGGGACTTGGGTGATCAGGAATGAATGGCCTTTGCAGCAGCCCCCAGAGGGTGGGCTCCCATGTCAGTTCGTCTTAACTTGAACATGGAATATGAAGAGTCCCAAGTGCCCTGAGCTCAGCAGATACTGATTTTTGTGCAGCGCCAGCTTTAATTGGGAGCTATTAATCCCACTTCACATGGGCTTCTTGGGACTTTGTACCATTTCCACTTCACTAGAC